>JARSSU010034331.1:0-29960 GCA_029619165.1 Eurosta solidaginis
CACGGATAAAATGCTTAAAGAGGCCGTACTAAATTTAATTGCGACGGCATTACGAAGGATGTGTAATAAAAAGACCTAAAGATCAATTATAGTAGTATATAGAAATTAGCATAAGTTATCAATAAAAAAGTATTATATATTATTGTTTGATCATAGAAGTACTTCTGGACGTTAAAACACTCAACCAAATTTAAATTTTAGAGAAGTAAAAATAAGAAAAGCAAAGAAGATTGGAGAAATACAAAAAATGAAATAAAACAAAAAAACAAACGTAAAAATAACTGATTTAAAAAAAAATATAACAAATTTTTTCAAATAATTCAAAAAATAACATAAAGTTGTTGAAATAAAAATTGATTAAATAAGGATATTTACAATGTATTTTAGTGTTATCATTATAAATGTGATGTTTCACTAGTTTTAAAAAAAAATGCGTGTATGTCTGTAAATCCTTTTATTAACATAACTACACGTAGATTTACATGTTAATCAAAATATTTAGTAATTAGGTCATTGCTTTTGGTGTTGATAAAAAATATATTAACATAACATGAGGTTTTTTTATGTGTAGTAGATTATTGTCATCCGATCATAAACATGAATAATGGAAATTATATATTGTTTATGTTTTTGTTTCTATGTGTATGTTATGTCGTTTTTGAATCAACAATATCTGTATATAAGTAGTATTAATCTTATGTTTAATGTTTACTGTGTAATGTTTGTGTTCAATAAAGAGATTATAAAATAGTTTTATTCTGATACTAAAACAAGGTTTTTCATATTTGTTTTCAATTTTACACTGAAATGATCTTTTGTGATTTCTGTATTAGATAACTAGTAGCTAAAACAACACAAAAAATAAGGTTCTAGTATATAATTAAATAGAAGGTGTGGAATAATTGTGTTCTAAAATTATGTAATAAGAACAAAGAAATATAAATATGAATAAATTAAATGTAAAAAAAAAATAAAATTATAAAAAATGTTGCTGACAATAAAAAGTAGTAGTTATATGATTATAAGTAAATAAAGTGGAGTTATGTATGATAATATGAAGTACAAAATGTGCGGGGTAATAGTTGATAGTTCAGGGTGGGATAAATAAAGATGTTAGGTAGGGAAATTGAGTTATACAGTGAAAAGAATATATGTTGTATATGGGGATGTGTAAAATGTGTTATGTGTTGACGTTAATTAGCATACGGTCTACTTAGAGGGTAGTGCTAAGAAATAGTGAAAAATAGGATAATACAAACAAACAGAAAAAAAAAAAATAAAACATATAATGAAGTGAAAAACAGTCTGGTGGGATTTAAAATCGTGATAAAATACAATTAATGAATATAAGTATGTTGGATGGTAAAAAAAAATAGTCAAGGGTCTTACTGGAATTAAAATAAAAAAAAATGTCAAGAAAAATGTTCTGGGTGATTATAAAAATAATTTTAGTAAGAAGGGGAGGAAAAATAAATCTTTTTATCCAGATTATAACACCCGATTAACTATATTTTTTTTGATCAAGAGGTGTAAATGTAAATTCAAATGTGTAACCTCTATAGTTGGTGCTTAGATAACGAATAGAAACTGAAACGAATTTAAAAAAATGAGATACAAGATCTCATAATGACATTACTTGTCAAAGTATGTACTATTTTGTTTCTTTTGTAACGCTTTCTGTATTCTCTATCGCCTTTCTGTTTCTAGTTATACGTCTACTTCAATATTCCGGCGCTTTCTTCCTTGTCTTTTATTTTTTTGCTCCTTCATTTTGCCTATTGCTGCGTTATAGTTTTTGTCATGTGCGCGTAAGTTGTTTAAGGTAAATATTGAGACTTGCTTGTTGCGGGGGTTGTCGTGTGCGGTCTGCTGATGTGTGTATACTGTGCTGCGCAATGTTGCATTAACCACAGTACGACCTAAAACATCATCACCAAGATATAAAAGTATCCCCCTGCCAAAAATCCTAGTAATACGCCCAGCAATGAACCGTACTACCGTTTACCCGTAACTCCCGGTATACCCCCAGATCCAGCCGGCTAAAACAAGGTACCCCCCCACGACGCCCGGCCCCAAAACCCATAACACACCCAATTTCCAGGAGCCGCGCCCACAGCCCCACTCCCCGTCACATTTGTTTCACGAGCTTGGTTAAGCGCTAAA
Source organism: Eurosta solidaginis (assembly GCA_029619165.1). Classification (NCBI taxonomy): domain Eukaryota; kingdom Metazoa; phylum Arthropoda; class Insecta; order Diptera; family Tephritidae; genus Eurosta; species Eurosta solidaginis. The sequence continues at coordinate 2,164 of JARSSU010034331.1, forward strand.
AAACACACAAACTACTATCCAGCCTAGAAATATGGTAAAGATCACAATAGTCACTGAGGACAGTCTTGTAAAAATTTATAAAGAGGCCACGCCACGTGCTGTGGCCTAGAGATGGACGATAAATCAAAATTCAATGCCCATAAATGCGGCACTGCCGAAAGAAACGTATTCCCCTAACTTCATTAATTTTCTGCAGGTGGAATATTAAGTCAAGCCCTAACGCCTGTGTGGCGCTACCGAATGCTAAAAAACGCGTCTGTATCCACTTTCACTGTGAAAACTAGGTATCTGGATGTCAGCACCATTGTCTCTTCATCAGCAGGAGTATGTGCGTAAAAGACATATTGGGCAAGAGAAGCAGCCTATATTTGATCAGAATTGAAGCAAGATTCACCTTTTCGCTACATGTACAACTACACTTTTTAATATACTATACATGGGGTTGATGACGTCTTTGTGTTACATGGTTATTCATGTTTCTAAGGGTAAGACCTTTCCACTTCATTACAATACCTTTTTACATCATCAATCATGCACATCTATAGTCTTTTTCATGTTACCATCATACAAAACAATATCTCCACACCAACCCCACACAAAAAACTGCTCCACAAAACAATACACGAATTGTCAAGTACGGAGCTTCAATACTATGTGGCTCATCACCACTGGGCCTGGGGTGGAGGATCCCCCAGACCGAGCGCTGTCTTTCGGGTGGTACCTTGAGTAAATATAGAGCGAGGCCAGTGACCGGTGTGCTGGGTGATGGGGCGGTATAGTTATGGTGATGAGTTTGTCCTGCTGTCCCATCTGGAAGACGACTACACATGTTAGCGTCAGACCGCTGGTTTAATAACTCACGAAGCCATAACCCCCTCCTTCGCGACACCTCCAACCTCACATAAAGGTCGACCTCTACCTCCCTACACCATGGCAGACTGGGAGACCTATGTCTTCCTATTAAATCACCAATAACAAAAATAACACAACGTATATTGTAATATCCGTATGAGAGGCGTACTCGGAGGGAGCCGTGAGGCTCTATCGTCTCCTTGCGGCGACAATCAATTGTCCCACCACAAGTATAACTCCTGATAGTCTGGAATCTTCACCGGGATGGGAGAGGGTCTATGAGGGATGGCCGGAGGTAGATGTTATTGGGGAGGGCGGTACTGGCGCATCAAATAGGAGTGGTGGGTGGGGGGGGTGGTGTTCGGTATATAGAGACCAACTTCGAAAATTATCGTTTTTCACCTTCATAATAAAATTTTCTACATTCGAAGATTTGTTTGTGCAGCCTAGTACTTTACTCACTAATAATAAGTGCATTCCCTAATGGAGCTGTGCGTATTACTTCTTTTTTTTCAGTTGCAGTTGATACAATACTTCCTCATTTCAGCTAAGTCATCTGTGCGGTTTCTTTTTCGGTTACTCTTTTATGATCGTTCAAAGGCTTTAAGTCATTGGCCGGTATTCTTTTCGCTTGAAAAAAGTTGACAATAAGCTTTCCCTTCGGTGTAGTAAACAAGTCACGCCCGAGATAACCCAAGCGGAGGCTCCTTTTCTTTAGCTAACTTACCTAAGCTCATGCCCTAATCGTATGTGCAGATTCTGCTGAATTTACGTTGCAGAAGGACTCATTCAAGCATTAGTGGGTCAGGACACTAAGGTTACCAGAAATGAAAGAGCATGTTATGACAGAACACCCTATGCACAGCCCCCACCTTCATAATTTTGTATTCGGTCTGCACTATCCCCGGTTGGGTTGGCTGGTTTCGACTGGAGTGTTCGCTCTTCGCTGTGTTAAAACATGAAAGAAACACAACCAACTTAGCGATCGCCTTGATGGTCAAGTGCTTATACCCTGAATAGAGATAGAGGCTAATTGGAAATAACATGTATTTTTTTTTTGAGTGTGAATAGATTTCGGGATTGCTGGGGCGTATATAGTATCATTATTTTCTCAACGAAATGCGCTAGAGATCCTTCGTCGCCGATAGTATATTTATCGTGAAACAGCTATTTATATTACGTGAATAACTTATAGCAGAGCTAGAGGCTAGCTGCGGAGCAATAGTCAAGTGTCGTTCTGCATTTGGCAAATTAGCAATACAGCTTGTTTGTGGTGGATCGTTGCACCACACCATTGAGAAATCCCTTCATAAATGTGGATGCGGAGAACTGTGAAACTGTGCGATGGGATGCCTGTAAAAGCTCAAAGAGTGGCATAGTGGATTTATACTCTGAGGGTGAGTGGAAAGAACTTAATGAAACAGTGTAAAAGAAAGGGGGGTGCCCTTTCTTTCACATTCTTCTCTATTAATTGATTCCAAAAAAATTTCACACCAAAATTCCGCTGCCATCAACGAAGTCAGTGAGTACCACTTGGTACAACAGGCATTTTGAAATATATAGCTAAATAACAGCACTGTCCATGATGTAACAATATATCTACACTGGCATACAGACCCATGTAAAGCGCTTCAGTCGAGATGATGGCCGGTATGATGGCTGCCTGAAAGTGTTGTTGATTCGAGATTATAGGAAAAAAACGTCTCATCATAAACAGAAAGATGTATTGTCAGCCTGTACTCAGATGATTGTAGCGCCGCACGCATTTTTGCTTCGTTGCGCACCAGAGTAGCGAATATAGTTCAACATGAATATAATATTCCGTGATCATCTATATAGCAGGCTTTAAAATACTTATTCGATACCGTACAGAATACGCGTAGATCTAGAGCGATATAATTTAGGCCGCGAAGATAAAGAAATCCACCGAAGATACGGGCTTTTCGCTGTGGTAAAAGCCGTAGAGGAGGCAGCAGGTCGTGTTTGCAAAATGGATGAACGACGCATAGAGAAATTATTTCAGTCGACACACCGCTACTTTGTAGTCAGCAAGAGAGAGAGGACCATCCACGTGAGTTGGGAGAGGCAGGGTGGACGATCGACTTGACCACCCTTGGTGCTCGCAAACTACTGGCGTGAGTTAACGCGAAAACGCGGGGATAGCTGGCATGACTTAGTTTTAGAAACAGCGCAATTCGCTATAGGAGGTTGAAAACTGCGAATTAATGATGGTATTTCACTTCAAGTCCTCAGCAGATTTCAAAGACTCCTTCTGATCCACTGTGTAGAACATCCTTTCTTAAGTAGCTTTTGAAGCTTTTCATAGTCATGAGTCGTTGATTATAAGCATGTCATAATACTGAATATTTTATGAATTCTTCCGGTCCGGCCACCATTGGCATATCCGATTGTGGCCACAACTTTAAGTACAATTATTATATTGTGGGACGAATGGTGTGATCCACTAGGGTGTGTTAGTCAATTATCAGACAGACGTTTAGGAAGCACATACAGTACAGCATTTGGTGCCGTTGTCGTGATCCTGCTGTAGTCGTATCCCTAACGTAATCCAGCTGTTTTATCGTTACGACAGTAAACGGTACCATAAAACCAATTGGGTAGTCTACGATACGGTTACGTGACCTTAGCGAGCAGGCCAATAATCTGACTGTGCATTGTCATGCCCATAAGAGTTGGTCGAATCAGCTGTATATGAGGTTACGCGATACGGTTACCGTGATTAAAGCATCACAATGTCTGCAGCTAGTATAGATTTACACACATAACCAGCAGGCGCAAATGTATTGAAGAGATATCTCACACGCAGAGCCACTGTGGTAGGGAGTCATCATCCGCAGTTGTTACTCACGACATATACACACCACGCATATAAGTGTACGCTCAATTACCAAGCTAGGAGATACAACAGTTTCTAGAGGCGTAAAACGTCATAGACTTTAGTAAAACAGTGAGGACGAGCAAACAACAGAGCAGTATAAAAGCAAGCATCAGCGCAAGCTGAGTAATGCAGTCAATCAGTTTTTGATTTGAACATGCTGTCTGGCTTAGTCGAAGTATTATTTCCCAAACGTTATCTCATAAATACCACGATTTGCAATAGAGATATTGAGTGATGTATTCACACAGTTTAATGAGTAGAGTAAAGGCGATTTCGTCCGTTAGTAGAAGGTGCAAAAATACTGAGCAACAAATCCGCAGACGAATTAATCTCGTTACAAACATAAATATAGTAATATATATAGAGATCCATATAATGTACTGAGGCGCGACTCAACCTCACGAGGAGATCTAAAGAGGCCGAGCTTGCTCTCTGGCCAATTTGCGTCTGCTCCTCTTGAAATCTTTTTTCACCTACATTATGCCGGCCGGAAAGCTGGACCTACATTCCCCCAGCGAGTTAGGGGATCTGAATCATACCCGCGGTAGGTTAGCCTGTCGTAAGAGGCGACTAAAATACCAGATTCAGGGGCTGTGTAGCGCAAACCTTTCAGTGCCGCCGCGCAATATATAGCTTCTCCAAAACCCAATTGTGTCAACCTCACCTATCCGCGGCGAATCCGGATTCATTACGAGACGATAGGCTCTGGCACGACCCCCAAGCCCTCATGGAACTTGTGTAGGGAGGAGGGAATGGCTGCAAGTTTGTTTAAGGTCGCCACGATAAAGTCGTTCCCGCAGATGGTCGGGCTAGCACCTTAATGATGCTATGGTACCTAAGTAGGAGCGTACCGGATTTGTATCCCAGGCAAACGACCATACTCACAATCGATACCACACTCCCCAACGCCTTCGGGAGCAACCTTATCGCTACACGTAGCAACAACAACAACGGGATCCTACATATGTATAAAGCGAAGCTACGACTACGAATGGCATCTGACAAGGCAGTAACACGGGTTTCACTGGAGAAATCTTTGCATGGCAGAAATACACCCTCAGCGCTTGCCACACTGGCCGAGGGCGGCGACGACGCTTAGAGACGTGTTTTCGTTCTCTAAGTAAAACCTTATTTCTAAACATTTTGATGTTGCTGTTGCCCGGGGAGCGCGAACCCAGGCATACGGTGTGGTAGGCGGAGCTCACGCATGTACACATCACACCACGTGGGCCCCGCCGCCAATATCGATATATATAGATTAAATACAGATGATTATCAATTCATATAGATAAAATCTTCATACAACAAAATTATTCACGACTAGTTAAACGTCAAGCGCAAATGGCATTATATTATTTATAATGTGCATAACTTGTATCACTCAGGGTTATTGATTACAGTTTACAATAATAGAGGTTGTGAACAAAAAGTTTTTGGTTTATAATTATATACCAGCCAAATTGATCACAGCAGATTTTAATAAATTACGTATAAATTTTGCTTAGCGTAGCATTTATGTATTACATGAATCGAAATCATTCTTTTGATGCTGGCATATTTATATAATAATACTTTTTAGTGTTGTGAGTTATCCAGCAATCCGTAAGTATTTATAATCAATAATGATTAATGATGTATTTCTCTCAACTTACACCTAAATATTATAATCTCATGAGTAAATAAGTTTGTTTAGTAAAACTAATTATTTTGATTGACTATGTTGTCTAAATCAAAATTAGTTGATATGCAATTCGTTTCTACTAGAGGAGCTGTAGCGTGCTTAATAGGAGGCTGTCTACTTGATTTTTCAAACTATTGAAGACGGCCACATCGCACCTCTGCTTCCTCGTACTACATGAGTGCATACGATATGCAACAACAAACGCTTATCTGCAAGTCAGCCAAAAAATAGAATACAAGTACGATTTTTCGTGAAAAAGTCAATAAGACACGCCTTTCATCATATTGCACGAGTGATAGACTACAATGAGCGTAACATATATTTCGGCGTTCGCTCGACTGTGCCCGATAGGTGCCTGTGCTTGTGAATGAAAGGGGTCACCTGCGGTTGTATAACGAACTTGACCAGTTACGCAGCACAGTTTACTTATGTAGTTGCTATATTAACGAGGTGAAACAGAAAATTGTGTTTTCATTGGGATCCATATATTTCAAGTAATGTGCATACACAAAATCAGACAGAAACAAAAATAGTAGACTCAAATAAATACTAAAAAATTAAGCCTGATGGCATAATTGCACTCGTAAATAACTGACCACTATTTTTTATGACCTTTCAGTGAAAGATGAAAACTGAGTATACTGGAAGCTCTTTCAGGAATCAAATAGTAAGAGTCCTTACAGGGCGAGGAAAATATCCTCCATAAATATAACGATTGTTATACGGGCGACGAAAGACGGGCTCGATGAGTCTAAAGATTTAGAATTATGTCCGTCTGCGTAGCGTCTGCCTTGTTTGTGAACGCAAACGTTAGTGCGCCACGGGGCGTTTGTTGAGATATCTTGTTGAATTGTCGGTCAGCTGGCTAGTTTTTTAACATATATTGCCTCAATTGTTATTATTCAATAGCCTTCAAATTGATCACCCGCAAATGCTCTTCGTATATAGCTCTATATTGTTGCTGATAGCAAAAATCATGCAGATCGGTCGTATTGTAACGAATTTAAGAAAATTCCCGCTTATTTGAAACCTTCTGATAACGTTTCGAATCGCTAAAGCACTGTTGAATAAATCACTCCAATATTCTGTATTGCAAAATGGTCTATTATTAGAACTACTTGTGGGGTAGTACAATTAATACTTCATAATATACTTCACTTCGCAACTGATAGCGTGTTTAAATCAAGCTGATTACTTATTACTCAGCTTGCGCCACTTTTATATAACTCTCGGTTTCCTCGTTCACTTATTTCTCCTAAGTCTAGTACGAAATTCATGCTGGTTACACCATATATGCGTGTGTATGTGTGAGTAACTACTTCGGCTGATGACTACAACATTTGTATGTGTGATGTGAGATATCTTTTCGTCGCCTTCTACATAGAGTGGCTGCTTTATTGTTGTTGTGCATTTATTTAGTAGACAGCTTAGTAATGCTAATATTCGTGTCAGTATATATGGTATGTATACCCATACAACCGATTGTTCAGATAGAAATTTTTTGCGTATTTCTCTGCCCCATTTTATAACTCGCTAGACTTAAAACTTCACCAAACGATTACGTTGGTATATTATATATTGTGTCTGAAAATTTTGTAGAGATTCGGTCATATCTAAGTATATACCCTATACAAACCGATTGAATTCAGATAAGGATTTTTTCTTCGCCATTTCTGCCCCATTTCAAGAGGTAGAAGCTCCAAATTTTCATCAAATACTTACGTACACGTCATATATTGTCCAGATTATTGATATATGGTTATATAAATATCATGCAGACCACAAGAACGTAAAAATTTATATCCTCACACATGTACCGATCTAAAACGTAACCGCCTAACAGTACTGTGCCCCTAGCCAAGCAGGGTGCTAAAATTGTATTTTATAGTCCAAAGAGCCCTTCTGTGGACTCAAAAAGGGCACACTAAAGAAGCCATTAGTAAATGGGAAACAAAACAGTTGAGGCAACACTGATTGAATGTCTAGGGCAAAATATAGGCCAAACTGTTTATACTCCTAGAACGAGAATATAAGCCACACTTATTAATCTAAGCAGAGAGGACTTTCTAGCTCTCACTGGGACCTACGGGACATTGTAGTCTACGATAGCATCTAAGTAAGTTAAATCTAACCGATACACATATTTGTAGCTTTTGTGAGCTGGAGGATAAAACTCGTGTGCAGATTCTCTCCGAATAAGTTGCTCTGGCAAGGCAGCTATTCTTTCATCTAGTTGGCGTAGTTCTTAATCCCTCCGTGATGAAAAGTTAAAAACTTGAGGAGGTACTAAAATACATTAAAAGCCTCCACATGTAGTAATAGGCTTAAAGCTGAAGCATAATAGAACTAAATAAAGGTCGCAGTGATAGAAGAAAAGATAAACTTTTTTTTTGGGGCCCACACCCAATAGCCCCGGAAATACTTTTTTTCAAAGTTATCTTTAACCGGGTCCTAAAACAATTCCGTAAACAATATCGAAACTACTCGGCGATGGCCGTAGGGGGTATTGTGCTCCGCCTACGATACCGAAAATACTGGCCTCAAGTTCCGGACAAAGCAACATCAACATTTGGAAAAAAGTGTTTCTTAACGAGGTCGCCCCTAAGCAATGGTTTGGCAAACGCTCCGAATGCATTTCTGCCCTGAAAGTGTACAAATTCATCTGTCGGTATAAAACAAGTAGGTCTCGTTCTGCCAATTTCTAGAAAAAAATAAAACGGAGCACGGCGCAATTTGAAAGAAAAGTTAAGCATAAAAGTATTTATTTTTTTAGATTCAAAAATATTCCGTGGCAATCCTTCCGATATTATTGTCGAACTGGATAGAATTGGCTCCGAAAACATCTCAAAAGGTCCGAAATAATTAATAGCTATGGTTTGTCTTAGAATACTCTCAAAAACATACGAAGATAATCCCAAAATGACCACGATATAATTACGAAAAAAGCCAAGAAACTGATCCGAAATAAAGGAGAACAAACTCTTATGAGTATGAATATGAATTAACCCACGGATTTGAAAATTCGACGACCATAGACTCCTTTGTAGTAAACGCTCACGAAAGCCGAAAATTTAATTCAAAAATCACGATCAAGCTTAGAACCAGATATCATCGCATGAGAAGTTGATTCAAAAATTGATTAAGATCGTTTACTCAGATTTTAGCGATTGAGTCAACTTTCTCAAATCAATATTGAAATCAATTCTAAAACAACTTTTTAATCAAATTTATCGTTCCCAAGAAAGTCAAGCAACAGGAGGTGTCAGTAACGGAGCAAAGGAGATTCATATTCGGTAAGCGACTAGCCAAATCTGCAATTCTCCCTTAACAACAACAACAAATCTTGCCAACTAAGTCAATTAATTTGCTGATTAATTTCATTTCGTTGACTTTCCAAAAGGGTGGATAATTGATATACATTGGAACGACTCTCCGAACGCAAAATTGCACTAAGAATTTGACCAGGGATAACGAAAAATGCATCAAGAAATTTTCACTGATTTTCTGGAAAATTAAATCAATCGCTTAAAGCTAATGACAAAACAAAACCACACTTTGAACGAATTTTTAAAATTCCGCTTTGTTTTGGTTTTATTTCAAATGATAAAAATGATGTAGTTTTTGAAAGAAAAATTCATAGCTCGCGACTCGTTTTCCCTAATTTGATGAACATTTTTATACTATTAATGAAAATGAAATGGTATATTAACTTTGGCACGAATCTCAAAATTGTAAGTCCTTAAAGCAAAATAGATAGACCCACCATTAAGTATATCGAAATAATCAGGATGAAGAGCTGAGTTGATTTAGCCATGTCGGTCTGTCCGTCTGTCTGTTTGTATGCAAACTAGTCCCCCAATTTGTGAGATATCTTGATAAAATTTGGTGAGCGAGTGTATTTAGGTGTCCGATTAGATATTTGCCGGAACCGGCTGGATCGGACCGCTATAGCATATATCCTCCATACAACCGATGTTTCAGAAAAGGAGGATTTTTTTCATATCTTCCTCAATTTATCAGATTGAAGCTTCAAACCTTACCATATACTTTCGTATATTCCACATATTGTTGTATATATAGTATATATCTCCCACAACCGATTGTTCAGATAAGAAACGTTTCGTAATTACTGCCCTATTTTTAAGAGCTAGAAGCTTCAAATTTCAACGAATGCTTACGTATATAGCATATATTGTTGTCTGAAAAAATCATAGAGATCGGTGGTATATATATTATATACCCCATATAAACTGTCATTTTTGCCCCTTTTTTACGGCTAGAAGCCTCAAATTTCATCAAATACTTACGTTTTTGTCATATATTGTTGAAATACGTGATTCGTAGTCATAGTTTTTACATGCAGACCACAAAAAACGTGAAACTTTGCATCCTCACACAAAGTACCTACCTATTTTTATACTCAGCTGAGCAGAGCTCACAGAGTATATTAACTTTTTTTCGCATAACGGCAATCCGTAACGGCATAAACTAATCGAGATAGATATAGACTTCTATATATCAAAATGATCTGGGCGAAAAAGAAATTAATTTTGCCATGTCCGTCCGTCCGTCCGTCCGTAAACACGATAACTTAAGTAAATTTTGAGGTATCTTGATGAAATTTGGTATGTGGGTTTCTGGGCACTCATCTCAGATCGGCATTTAAAATGAACGAAATCGGACTGTAACCACGCCCACTTTTTCGATATCGAAAATTTCGAAAAACAGAAAAAGTGCGATAATTCATTACCAAAGACGGATAAAGCGATAAAACTTGGTATGTTGGTTGGCCTTGTGACGCAGAATAGAAAATTAGTAAAATTTTGGACAATGGGCGTGGCACCCCCACTTTTAAAAGAAGATAATTTAAAAGTTTTGCAAGCTGTAATTTGGCAATAATTGAAGATATCATAATGAAATTTGGCAAGAGCGTTACTCCTATTACTATTTGTGTGCTAAATAAAAATTAGCAAAATCGGATGACGAACACCCCACTTAAAAAAAAATTTTTTAAGTCAAATTTTAACAAAAAATTTTATATCTTTACAGTATATAAGTAAATTATGTCAACATTCAACTCCAGTAATGATATGGTGCAACAAAATACAAAAATAAAAGAAATTTTCAAAATGGGCGTGACTCCGCCCTTTTTCATTTAATTCGTCTAGAATACTGTTAATTCCATATGTCGAACAAAAATTTGCCAATCCTTGTGGAATTTGGTAGGGGCTTAGATTCTATAACTGTTTTCTGCGAAAATGGGCGAAATCGATTGAAGCCACGCCCAGTTTATATACACAGTCGACCACCTGTCCTTCCGCTTGGCCGTTAGCAAAAATCGATATATCTTTACTAAACTTAGTTCACGTACTTATCTGAACTCACTTTGTATTGGTATAAAAAATGGCCGAAATCGGACTATGACCACGCCCACTTTTTCGATATCGAAAATTACAAAAAATTAAAAAATGCCATAATTCTATATCAAATATGAAAAAAGGGATGAAGCCTGGTAATTGGTTTGTTTTATTGACTGAAAATATAACTTAGAAAAAACTTTGTAAAATGGGTGTGACACCTACCTTATAAAGTAGAAGAAAATGAAAAAGTTATTCAGGGCGAAATCAAAAGCCTTTAGAATCTTGGCAGGAATACTGTTCGTGGTATTACATATATAAATAAATTAGCGGTACCGAACAGATTATGTTCTGGGTCACCCTGGTCCAGATTTTGGTCGATATCTCGAAAACGCCTTCACGTCTAAAACTAAGGGCCACTCCGTTTTAAAGCCCTCATTAATACCTTTAATTTGATACCCATATCGTACAAAAACATTCTAGAGTCACCTCTGCTCCACCTTTATGGCGATATCTCGAAAAAGGCGTCCACTTATAGAACTAAGGTCCACTCCCTTTTAAAATACTCATTAACACCTTTCTTTTGATACTCATATCGTAGAAAGAGATTCCAGAGTCACCCCTGGTCCACTTTTATGGCGATATCCCGAAATGGCGTCCACCTATAGAACTATGACCCACTCCCTTTTATAAAAATCTTTAACACCTTCCATTTGATACCCATGTCATACAAACACACTCCAGGGTTACCCTAGGTTCATTTTCCTAAGTGGTGATTTTCCCTTATTTTGTCTCCAAAGCTCTCAGCTGAGTATGTAATGTTCGGTTACACCCGGACTTAGCCTTCCTTACTTGTTTATTTTATATTTATCTTAAAATCGTTTAGGTATGTACCTCTTTTCACTATATATTTCATATCTTATACCTACGATTATTTGGAGATTACGAACGGGATAAGATTATTGGTCAGCCCCATTCATGAAAGGTATGAAGTCTTCGGCACAGCCGAAGACAGGCCCGTCCTTACTTGTTTTTAAATGTTGATGAAACTTTTGCTCTTACAACAAAAATTCGCTGACTAGGCATCTTTTCAAAAAACAATAATTTAGACCATTGCACATATTTAAATCTTCTCGGCCTGCAATTGCACTGAAATCTTTACTCAATATACTCTAGACGTTTCGTAATTACTTTTTAAGTTTAACTGTCTTTAAGTTTAATAAAAAGGAGTCAAATTTTGAAACGCGACATCAGGACGGACATGGCGACAGCTGCCTCGAGTTCACCTTGTAAATATTTCTCCAGGAACTGGAACTTAAACCCGCACTTCTGACGAAGAAGATTCCAAAGCTGGCACTTTACCAACTTTGTTCATGAAATTGTTTTACGACCCTTTTACACTACTAGATTTTCAAAATCAACAAAAAAATTTAATGAAAAGTTGATTAATTAAAATTGAGTGTTAAGTATCTAATTATATCTTATTTCAGAAATGGCAAGTGCTCTCTTCCTCTGCTTTCATAGGCGGGTTCTGATAAAAATTCTATTTTGGCCGGAGCGTCATCTTTCATTCGCGTAACATTGTTGAGGAATCAGGCACCAAAAATCTGACATTATAATGAAAATATAGTAAAGATGTGCTCTGTTATCGAATACTCATTGCGTCGTTATAATTTTACAATCAGTCGATATATGAAAAATAATAATTTCAGCAATAAAACAAAATCCATCTGCAAACTAAAATCAAATCAAGCATGACGAGCTTGTCTTAGCACCACACCTATGGGGGTTATGCACTTCCCTTCCATTGCACATTATTGCATGCAATCCATCATTAGCGCTGATGCAATTTCTAACGAAATTCCAAATTTGATAAACAAAGATATTTGAATATTTCTTCTTCTTTAAATTTAACTTTAAGTACAATAATGATGAAAAAGCCAAAACAAAAACTGGGCGCATCAAAAAGGCCTAACAAGTAATTAACGTTGCAATGAAATTGATATGAATCAGTGAGTCAAGGCACTTTGCTTATCGTGTTTTTGGGCTTACTTTAGTTGTGATTTCGTTTCCATACTAAAATGAGCCATCAAATTAAGGCTCGATTTCATTTCTGCCAAACCTATTACATAATTTAATTACATCTGTAGGAGAAGAAAAGTAGTAAGCATTACTTAAAATATAAAATTTATGGAAGTGCCCAAATAAACGGTATGTGTATACAGGGTCCGCCATTAGTATTATCTTGACGAACAACATATTGTGACAAATGTTGACATCATTGTACTGTTAGTAAATAATCACAACAACAAAAACAGCAAGCAGCCACACCTACGTACAAAGCAACGCAGAATATTCCACACATAACCAGCACATACACACATGTAGTCATCAGCCGAAGTTTTTACTCACACATAAACACGCATATAGCTAAATAACAAAGTATGCGATAAAACTGTTCCGTGTTCGTGAAAAGTCTAGACCTTAGGAGAAATATGCGAACGATTCAGCAGAGAATATAAAAGCAGCCCAAGCTGAGGAATGACTAATTAGTTTGATTTAAATACGCTGTTGTGATGTACATGATATTGAAATATAATTGTACTACTCCCAAGTAGACTATTGCAATACTGAATATTGGAGTTATTTATTCGACAGTTCGGCGATTGGAACGTTAGCAGAAAGTTTAAAATGATTTCATCCTTGATTGTAATATTATTTTTATTTCATGGGATACATTTGTCACGTACTCGCGGTGTGGAAGAATCAAGAATGTTATAAAATCGAAAAATTATCGAAAAGTTATGAGTTTGTTATCAGAATGGGGCCGTTTGTTACCGACGTGCTATCGAGAAGTTATCAGTGTGTTGTCAAGAAGTTATCGATTTGTTATCGAATTACTATCCAAAAATTAGCGATACGTTTTTAAATAATGATCTATTTATCATCGATTATTTATCGAAAAGATATCGTCACGCTATCAAAACGTTATCGATTTGTTATCAAAGAGCTAAAGACATGTTAATGTCAGTACTACCAATTTTTTATCACCTTGTTATCAATTTTTCATCGAACAGCTTTCGAAAAGTTATGGATTTGTTATCAAAAATATTAAAATTTGGTATCGAAAAGTTACCGATTTCTTCTTGGACTGTTACCTTCTTATCGGTTTTTTATGAAACATATACTGATAAAACTTTCACATAAAATCGATGACACATCTGTAACCCATGGATAACAAGACAATAAAAAACGATATCTATACAGTAATAATGCTTACTTACTTAATTGACGCTTTTACTGTTTAAACGGTTATGGCCGTCCAACAAGGCGTGCCAGTCGCTTCTTCGCTCTGCCAACTGGCGGCAATTGGTCACACCAAAGGAGTTTAAATCGTTTTCCAGCCGTTCCTTCCAACGGAGTGGGGGCCGCCCTCTTCCTCTGATAAAAGCACTTTCTTAGCAGGAGCGTCATCTTTCATTCGCAAACATGGCCTAGCCAGCACAGCCGCAGCGTTTTAACTCGCTAGACTGTGTTGATGTCTGCGTAAAGCTCGTACAGCTCATAATTAAATCTTTTTCGGTAATCGTCAAACGCGTAGTGATCCATAAATCTTTCGAGAACTTCATCAGGCAGACTTGCCCTGGAAACACTTTGTTAAACTGCCTATTTTAAAATAATAATTAAGAATTTTCTTTTGCCCTTTTATTATCTCCTTTACTCTCTTTCCCACATCAGCAGCAACAACAATTGGCACTTAGCCACTTAAGCGATTTGGGCCTTTGTGTAAAAAGCACGCCAGTTGTACCTGCTTCTAGATAACTGACACCACCAAGGAAGATCAAGCCTTCCTCCAGCTGCGTCTCTAAACTCAGTATTTACTCAGAAAAAACACTTACCTAGGTTAGGTTAGTTTAGATGGTAGCTGCTCCGGTATTAGAAACTCACTTGGACAGCATGGAAGTGCGTTGTCATACCACATACAATAATGATGACGCAAGCTGCAGCTACTTAGAGAGCGGTTGCGTTGCAGCAATATTGGTTCGAATGAGACCGATCTCAACCTTATATAAATCCTCCGGAGATCACAGTTAATCGCAACCGTAATACTTTCGCCTAGCTCTGGCGAAAGCTGGACAGTCAAGCAAGAAGTTACTCCATGATTTCACCATATCATGCTTGATACAGCTGCAGCAGGATGGAGTTTCCAGCTTATAAAGACGTCCGCATGAATTCTTCTTGGAGAGTGTGCTACCGAAACTCAGCAGACCATTAATAGATGAGCCTTAGTGAACACATTCTGCTACCGTTCTACCTGAGCTCAAGCCAACAGCACCATAAATAAGATTTTATCGAATAGGTTCTTTCGCAAATTTCGACTTACCAGCATAATTTAACAGAGAGAACACTTCGATAACTCTTCGACCACAAATCGATAATATGCCTATTAAAAGCGGATATAATATAAGTAGCACTCCGAACAAAACAAATCGATAATAGGTACTTTGATAAGAAATCGACATTTTTCGGTAACAAATCGATAGCTTTTCGTTTAAAAGCTTACATCTTTCCAATATCAAATCGATAGCTTTTCGATGACAATCTCATTAATAACATTCGTCATTTATACCAAATTTGTGACAATTTTTTAACAAACCGATAACTCTTTTTTTTTATATATTTGCGATAAAATGCCGATAAAAAATCGATAATAAATGCATAATAATATGGTAACTTGTCGATAACAGTTTTTATCGATAGCAAACTGTTAATACTTCCAGAAAAAAATGTTAGCACGCCATCTGATTTCGGTCTCGGTTTTGATTTGTCCTCTTTCCTTTCCTTTCCTCCCACTGCTCCCACATATTGCGGCTACACTTTCCCTACACTTACTATCTGTATTCACCCACACTGTATACCACTTTCCCACATTACGCTTTCAGGTAGAGTTGACTTATGCTTACCCCTGGATTACCCATAGCGTGAGCAAAGATGTTTGCTCATGAAATATATTGCACTACGCTCATAATATGGCATAAACTCATCGTTTCAATACAATAACCGTTTCTTCGAAATAGTGCGAGGGGGAGAAATAATAAAATCAAGGGCAGCTCTGAGATAACTGTTGAAAAATACTCAATGAATTACTCTGACGTCTTGAAAACATATAGCGTCGACTGAGTAAAAGATCATCCTATGTGAGCTGCATTTCCGAAAACGTCCTAGCAAACTTCTGAAGAATATACTACTTGAAAACTCTAAACACTAGGAATGCCCAAATTCGAATTTCTAGAGTAGTACTGTACTGAATTTATGCTGAGAAATAGTGTTTGCTGAGATAGGGCGTTTCGTCCTAGTCTGCGGTCGAGGTGAGATGGCGATGCCTTTGTTTTTATTATCTAAGAGTATTGTGGTGAATATTTAGCACCACTAAGCTGCTACTGAATGAATGCACAACAATAATAAAGCAGCCACTCTTATGTAAAAGGCAACGAAGAGATAGATCACACACAGATGTAGTCATCAGCCGAAGTTGCTACTCACACATACACACGCATATATGTAGCTCAATTACCAAGCAGGAGATACAGCAGTTATAGAAGGCGAAACGTCTAGACTTTAGTAGAAATATGCGAATGAAGCAACGGAGAGTATAAAGGCAGCACAGCTGAGTAATCAGTAATCAGTTTGATTTAAACACGCAATTAATTGTGAAGTAAAAGTTATTGTGAAGTACTCAAAGACCATTTTTCATTACTGAATATTGGAGTTATTTATTCGACAATTTAGCGATTCGGACGTTAGCAGAAGGTTTCAAATAAGCGGAATTTCCTAAAATTCGTTACAGTATGTACAAATATCACAGTTTTTTCTGGCGATCCCTGTTTGCACAGTTGTTCCTTGAAAACATTATAAGGGCGAAGAAGTATTTTGTACAGTATGTCATTACTTTCGTCTTCTGTTGCAGCGACCTTTATTGCAGTGTTTTTACAAAAACAACAAACATACAACAAAGGTTTTGGTCACAGTCCCAACAAAAAAACTGAAATAACAGAAACAGCAACAGCATCATCAGACTTGCAGAAGCAGCAGCAATAACAACAACACAAACATAACGAGCACAGCATGCAACATTTTTTGGAATGAGAGCAGCACAACATCAAAATGTAGGTCACCCATACTCGTTGAACGCGATTCGCTATTAAGCCGCATTTTATTATTTGTTTTTTTTTCTTTGGATTTACACTCCACACAACACTGACCCCTTCAATAGTTGACTGTCATTTATTATTATTATTTTTATTATTATTGCAGCCCCTTCACATATATTTATCATCATATGATACTTGCAATATGAAGGTGCATTATTTGAATTGCTGGTTGCAGGTGGAAAATTGTTTTATTACCACCGGCTGGGCATTGTCTGTAGGATTATAATTGACAGCATTGAAATGAAATCGAGAGTTAAGATGCGGTATAAAGATGAAAGGAGGAAGTGAGGTAAGTTAAAAGGTAAGAAATGAATGCAATGTATATTCAGTGTTGCCCTTAATTGGGCTAAATGCAGGAAAATGACCGTTAAAAAACTTTTAAGAGTATGTGGCAAAAATAATGAGAGACTCATTTCGTAGCTTTGGAATTTGAAAATACAGTAAAAAGGGTATTTAGTATTACAATCTAAATTTTCATAATGGCTTTTGGAAAATATTGTTTATCAATTCTGATGTTGTTGTTGTAGCGATAATTACACTCCCCGAAGGTTTTGGCGAGTGTTAGCGATGTATATGGTTCCTTACCGGATATAGATCCGCAACGTTCCGATAACAAGCACGATTAAGGCACTATCCCTACCATCTAGAGAATGATTTAGTATGACCACATGAAACCTTCTAGACTATACCGTCCACCCACCCCCTAGATCTATGAGGAACTGGGGATCGCCAGAGCCTCGGCTGCTAAACGTTTGGGTTTGAGAAACTATAAATTGCGCTGGCAATCACTTGAAAGGATTGTGCTACATAACCCTTCAATCAATTTGGTATTTTAGTCGCCTCTTACGGCTATTCTAAGCCCCCTAACCCGCTGGAGGTCAAACAAAGGAAAGTGGAATGAAGTAGGCTTAATTATTTTTATGGCTGACCTTGACGATTTTCCGCATTTCAGAGTATTCTGTTCAGAGAGTACCAAATAGTTGTGACGTTCGATGTGAAACGTACAATTTGCCACAAACAAATAATTTCAGATCTATGAGGAACTTGGGATCGCTAGAGCCTCGTCTGCTAGGAAACAAGATTCGCCACGGGTAAGTGAGGTTTACATTTGGGTTTGATAAACTATAAATTGCGCTGGCGACCACTTGAAAGGTTTGCGCTACGCAACCCATAGAATCAGTTTGGGTATTTTAGTCGCCTCTTACGGCTATTCTAAGCCCCCTAACCCGCTGGGACTCAACCAAAGGAAAATGGAATGAAGTACGCTTAAATATTTTTATGGCTGACCTTGACGATTTTCCGCATTTCAGAGTATTCTCTTAGAGAGTACCAAATAGTTGTGACGTTCAATGTGAAACGTACAATTTGCCGCAAACAAATAATTTCAGGATTTTTGAGAAGAGCTTTGTCGGCTTCTTATCCGTGACAACCAATATCGTAAAGTTATTGTTTTATCATCGGCATATTATCAATAGCAAATTATTCTGGTCGAGTAATCGATTTGTTGTCAGCTTGAAATAGCCGAATGACCAGTTCCTTATTGGTTTCATCGATTTATTTTAAAGTTTTATTGGTATCTGTTTCATAACAAGCTGAAGAGTCGTCGATAACACATCGATAATGAATTGGCAAAACTCTGATACGAAATCGATATCTTTTCGCCAACATCTCGATAACTTGCCGATAACAAATTGCTAAACCTTCGATAGCAAATCGATAACGAATCGATATCTTTTTGCTAGCATATAGATAATTTATTGATAACAAATCGATAACATTGCGATAAACAAATATACACTATTTCGATAATAAATCTATAGCTTTCTGATAACATATCGATAACACAGGCCGACAAAATTTAACCAACATTCAGACCCAGAACCCAGACTATATATTTCCGAAGGTTTATGTTGCGCTGAAGCCAAATCTGAATGGCATCTTCAAACACATGTCTTCTTCTTTCAAATGGCGTTGACTTTGCTCAAATATTTTTTTTCGCTGAGATATCGCATTTTCAAATTTTCATGTAGCAGGGGTAGTTTCTGGGTCTTTGGGGGTTCGTGGGGGCTAAAAGTTAAGTAAATTAGCCCACTTGTAGTACTCAATATCAACAAAAATAAGACTTATTTCAAGAAAAATATGCGACTAAGCTCGCTGTTCCCAAGGTTAGGTGGGTTAGCCTGCTTGCGGTATGATAGGGGTGGTTTCTAGGGGTTAGGGCTGTGTGTGACTCGGTATTGTAGGGGTGATATTGTAGGGGTGTGGTGAGTTAGCACACTTATGGTGTGAGACAAAAATTTAAGAAAAATAAGACTCAATTCAAGAAAACTAGTAATCGACTATATCATGTCTATATTATCTCAATCGATTTTCAGGTGTAGGAAAATGTAGAAACATGAAAATTTCAAAATGCGATATCTCAGCGAAAAAAAATAATATTAAAGCAAACTCAATCCCATTTGAAAAGAAGAAGACTTCAATTTAAAGAAGCCATCCCTTAATTTTTGTAAAAGAAAACATCTGCAAGGCTACATAACCTCAAATATGGACAAAACCGGCGACTTTTGCGCTTTTAGGTTTGGATATCTCGAGAACCAGAGCTGATAGATAAATTTGAGGCCAGATTTCTATTCGTCGCATCAAAATCTTTCGAAAATATATAGTACGGTTTCTGGGTCTGAGATGCTATTGGCCTGTATAATTTTTCCACAAATAATGAATAATTTTTTGTAAGCAAACTGTAATAAATTGATAACACGCCGTCCGTTTACGGTTTTGACTTATAATCTTTCCTTTCGCTATCGTTCATTTTTTCCGTTTGATTTCCTTTCCTTTCTTTCCCCTTCCTACTACCGAAACATAAAAGAGGCAGGAGTTTTCGAAAATTTCCGTTAGGTAAGGTGCGGTACCTTACGGCTCAGAGCGCATTCTTTCCTTTCCTTTTTCGTTTGCTTTCCTTCTAGGGTAGGTGAGGTTGGCAAGTGGGTTGCGGAATCCTTTTCTTGTAGCATTCATTCATTCACTCATTCATTTAGTCATTCATTCATTTGTACAAACATATATTTCGACTCGTTTTAGTATGTTTTAAGATACATTGATTCTTACATACATGTTCATTCATTTGTACATACATATATTCCGACACGCGCTACGACAGTCTACTGTCTCGTAACTTGAGGCTTATTCTATTTCAATTTAAAGCTGACTAATTGCTCACCACAAACACTGTATACTTAGTATGTAAGTATGTATTAATTTAAATATGTAATATGTAAATACTAAGGAACCTTCTTTAATAAAGACAATAATTACCCTGCAGTCAAACCAACTAGTTGTATACTAGAAGAATACTAGTTTGCCAACAATCTCAACTAGTGTGAGTTCTGTCTTTTTTCCGTATTACCAACTGGTATTTTTAACACGGCGATGTCCTACGAAATATCAATTGCCAGCCTCTGCATCAGCATCATACCAGATGACATAATAGTCAGCATACCCATCAGCCTTTGCGCCAGCATTATACCAGATGGCATACTAGTTATTATATACACCAATATCATACCAACTGACATACTAGACAGTGTATTCAACATCAACATACCAGTTGGCATAATACTCAGTCTATGCATCAATGTAATAACTGTTGACTACTAGTCGATATTTGCATCAGCATCCTACTTTTTAATATACTAGTCTCTGTTGGGTTGAAAAATTACTTGAAAATTGATAAATTAGCTCAAATTTATGTTATTCATTATATTTCACATATATGAAAGGTATGTATATATATACATATGTTTATAACTTTAAATTTATCACTTCAATACATTATACTTTGGAATAAATTTTAATAAAAATACGTACGTATATATGAAAACTAAAAAGTAACGGAATAACACACGAATGTGACGCAATCTCGAGACGCAGGGCTAAGTTTGTGGGTTCACCATGGCCAGAAAATTCCCACATTAAATCCCTCAAGCCAAAAGAACTGCTAGGGTTCATCATGGAAGTCGGATGGGATGAGGTGCTGACCAAAGGTTTCAGTGCAATCCTCAATAAATTATCTATCTATCTAACGGAGAAGGAACGAACCAGTAGTGGTTAACTGTGTAAAAACAGGTCAAGCTGCACTAGCGCCGTCCTGTTATGAGTGTTAATGGAGTTCAGAAGGTTGGTAGTGATATGCACTTTACAGAAGTCATGCTTATGGCTGGATAACGGAACAATTTCATTTAATTGAGGGAATCATAACGGCTTTAAACGTTTTCGTTACTGACTAAAGGGATAATATCGGTAGATACTGGCTGGGTCTCTGTTATTCTGGAAAGGCATAGGCTTTTAACGACAAGTCCTAGGCTACTGATGCCCTCATGGCCAAGGTGTTTTGTCATCGGTATAGGTCTTCCGTCTGGAACTATTGATATGGAAGGCTTGGCATTTTCAATAACTTCTTTAACCTCTGTTGAGGTAACGGTGAGGGTTGACCCGTCATGCTTGTGTTTATGTGCCCGTTGATTTGGACGATATCTAGCATTGTTAACTGAAGTATGCATTGCAAATTGGCTACAAAAGGCACTCGCGCATTTCCTCGAGCCGACAGACGAAATTCTAGTCAAATGAATTATTTAAATACTAACTAGTATTAATAACACCACAAAATTAAAGTCAATGAACCATTCTACAACTGGCCAGTATGATAACACCACAAAATTAGTCAATGAACTATTCAAAAGATGAATAGTATGAATAAACCCACAAAATTCTCGTTAATGAACTAGAATGTTTGCTGACTACTTTGGCTTTTGAATGCAGGGTAGTTTGACACCAACAAGCAACCATGTCATTTCCTTTTTATTATTATATACTCCTTTTCGATCCCTGCTTCAGTTTTTTCCTCATCTAGGTTTTCCGTCCTCTTCTAGGTCTCCGTCCTCCCATGCCTTACTCTTAATATATGCGCTCTTACTACCACTTCCTCTTGTCTTTCCTCTAACCTTTCTTACAAAATTTCTCTTATTTTTCTTCTCCTTTGTCCGCAACCTAACATTCATCTCCTTTTTCCTTATCTTCCATTGCTTTTGATCTCAGCATTCTATTTCATTCCTATACAACTTTTTGCCTTTATTTTTTTTTCTTCTGTTGGTTTCAATCTTCCCTTTCTCTCTCTCCATCTCTACCTTTCCACTATCCCTTTTCCTAATCGTAGTTTCTCTTTGTTCCAATTTTCTTTATATCCCTTTTTTGCCTTTCCCTCTTCTACTCTTTTTCCCGTTTCATCTTCTCTCTCAGCTCCCTCTACCCCGCTGCCTTATTTGTCGCTATAATTCATCTTCACTCTCGTCTCCCTTCCCCGCTACTAAATTTTTTCCATCTAATTCTCATTTCCATCTCTTTTCCGCTTCCGCTTAAGATGGTTGTATGTAGAATTGGTATACGAATTACATACACCTTTATCTCTAAATGGCATGTAGCCCATCCGTTACAAATATTGGCCTAGTTCCAAACGAAGGTTGTTAAAGATTTCCCCTTTTCACCGGCCAGCGTTCTTTAACTTTTAAAAATATTTCGATATTTCTCTCAGTGGATTTCTCAAATCTTTCCCATTGAATCAACTACACTTAATACTGAATACATGCACGCAAATGTTAAACAGATTCAACAAATGTACAAAGTGACAATTACATAAGCATCGAGCAAGAAAAATGTGTTATTTAATTGCAGGCAATAACATTTAATTAATCATAAATTTCGTAAATAATTAATCACTGCTTAAACGTTCGAGTGTATTTGTATTTTTGTATAATTGTGCGCCAGGATGTAACTTGTTTTTCCCCTCTTCAGACGAACCAGTTCATACTAAACATCATACAAACACGTCTCCCGATCAGCCAACATTTAGCCACTACCTTCAGCAGCTTTCTTACTATCACAGCCCAAAGTCGCACAGGTGTCTTGTTCCCCAGTGTTGTATTATCTGGTTTGGTTGCTGTTTGGTTGCCACTTTAAACTTCCAATAAATTGCATTACGTCGCATCTTTTTGCGTCTTTTGCTGAGAGTTCCTTACATATTTGGTCGAATCCATGACAAAGCTTTTGTCTGCTCCATTTGTAGCGGGACTGTGTGATTCCTGTGGATGATTGCCTCTTACGACTTCACTTAAAAGTACAATTGTTTTTTTTTCTTTTATTCTGGTTTTCATTCCTTTTTTGCAATTCGACGTTATTTGGTGATGATGGCATCATTTACCATGTTTTAGTACTAGGCGCCTTATGAACTCATAATACGAATCGCCTACTGACTTAGTGTACAGTTAGTATTTAGGTGGTACTTGCTGGTGCATGGTATTGGTTATTCAATCGAATAACGAGTATTTTGTATTAGTAACATATAAATATTCGTACATGGACAGTTTCATAAATGCATTTTTAGGCCTATCACTGTGAGACCCTGCGGGAAAATTGGTGTAAATCTTTATATATATTGCGGCGAATTTTAGCATAACTAAGCTGTTAGTAAATAAAAGCACAACAACAATAAAGCAAGCTGCCACTCTCATGTACATGAGTACATGAATTTAATCCATTTACACACGTACATAAAAGGTGACGAAGAATAACTTACGCACACCTATGTTGTTATCAGCCGAAGTTAGTTGCTAACACATACACACGCATATATGTAGCTCAATTACCAAGCAGGAGATACAGCAGTTCTAGAAGGCGAAAACGTCTAGACTTTAGTAGAAATATACAAATGAAGCAACGGAGAGTATAAAAGCAGCGCAATCTGAGTAATCAGAATCAGTTTGATTTAAAACACGCTATTAGCTGCGAAGTGAAGTATAGTTGTACTACTCCCAACGTAGGCTAATAAAGATCATTTTGCAATACAGAATATTGGAGTGATTTATGCAACAGTTAGCGATTCAAACGTTAGCAGAAGGTTTGAAATAAGCGGAATTCCCTAAATCGTTACAAATATATTTCCTGTGTGCATATGTATGTCGCTATCTCCTGCTAAACGTCTTGATAGATTTTCATTAAGACGTAGATGGAGTGGGAGTGAGAACCGGAGTGGGAGAGTGAGTGAGAGTTCGAAAGAGGTGGCAGTAGGGGTGTGGTGTGGAAAAAGAGTGTGAGTTGAACTGAGTCTGATAGTGAGAGTGTAAAAGAGAGTGGAAGTGGGAGCGTTATTGAGAGTGTTATGGTAGTGGAAAGTGGCAGTGTTAATGGGTGTGGGTTTGTGAGTGGAGTGTAAGTGGAAGTGGAAGGAGGACTAAGACTTAGACCTTTTACATCGATGTTGCAACAAACCATTTTTTACTTGGGAGATCCGTCAATGTGAAGTGAAAGTGGGAGTGGATGGCGAAGTCAGAATTAAAATAATCGTTTTAATAAATAGAAGTATTTTTGAGTAACTGACCAGTGGCTTAATGATGTTGAAAATGAAAATTTTACAAATAATGATTTCGGATGTTGTCAGGATGTTGTACATATTTAATCATTTATTAGTCTACAAATTTAAAAATTAATCAGACTAAATATAGTTACGGGTTTACTGTACAAATGCAAGGTGCTACAAGGTGAATAAAATGTATATAATAAAGTATGTATATACATTAGGGTGGGTCGATTTGTATGACGAAAGTTAATCGATATAGCGCCATCGATTTTTCGATAGGATTTGGGCTCAGGAAAAAAAGTCCACTACGCATACCAAAAAAACAATTTCGAGCCTGCGAAATTTCATTTTTTTTACTTTTTTCGACTTGATTTTAAGGTTTTTTCATGACCTACTAAAAAATTTTTCATATGCATACTAGGGCTGGTCAAATTGTTTGGGGAAAAATGAAAAACTTCAGGTGCACATTCAGTTTCTGAATCTAATGGTCATACTGAGTAATATTGTCCATGGGACCATAGGTCTGAAATGAATTTCGAGCCTCCCTAATTTTGTTAGAAAATTTTATATCCCAATCCGAATAGCGGCTCTCACAAATAAAATATGTACATACATGAAAATAAATGTCAAATTCGGATTCGGATTGGGATATAAAAATTTTCTAACAAATTTAGGGAGGCTTGAAATTCATTTCAGACCTATGGTTCATTCAGAAACTGGATAGTGCCTTTTCAACAATAAATTTGACCCGCTCTAATGTATACCCTGTCGGACCCAAAAATGTCCACTAAAAATAAAAATAAATTTTTTTTTCAAAAACTGTTATCGCCATCGCTTCTAGCGGACATTTTTGGGTCGGACAGGTTATACATGAAAGTTTTACAATAAAATGAAAATTTTTTAGTAGGACATGAAAAAAACTTAAAAATCAAACAGGAAACAAATTTCGCAGGCTCGAAAATTATTTTTTTGGGTATGCGTAGTGGAACTTTTTTTCCTGAGCACATAGCCTATCGAAAAATCGATGAAGCTATATCGATTAACTTTCGTCCATACATATCGACCCACCCTACTGTACATATATTATTAAATCAGTTGTCGGGATGGACTGTGATGCCGCGCCATGGTAATTGATTATTACTGCTGTCGGAATGGACATAATTTCGAACAGTTGATGCATATTTAACACACAATAAGTAAGGATGCAATGTGTGGGAGGTTGGAAAGGACGTTATTCCAAGCCACCTGTCCAAAATTGCTGGAGCTGGCGATAAGCGTGGTAGTTTGAAAAGTACGTGATTCCAAGCCACCTACCTAAATAATTGCATATTTAAAGTAGTAGGTAGATATTTTTTTGTTACGAGGAGTGAGTCATATTTATCAATGTTTTTGCAATGCTTATTGAAATCAGTACACATACAACGAAGAGGTTCGTGTATTTTAAAATTCGATCTGCATTTGCTTATATGAAGCGGTTGAAAATGTTTAGATGGTCCAAAGGGAACATTAAATAAAAAAATATTTACCATCTCTTTAACAACTTTAACTAAAAATAACATACCTACCATCTCATTACGACTCTGTAACGTATAGAGCTGAATAAGTTTTAAACGGCAGGAGTAGGGAGGAAGAATCCTTGGTTCCCACGGTAAGCCCCTTAGTGCAAAAAGAAGCAATTGCTTTTGAATCGGGTCTTATTTGTCGCAGTGGGTTTGATAACGAGGGTTCCAGATTATCGGAGCGTATTCCAATATTGGTCTCACCAAAGATATAAAGAGAGTTTTAGTAATATATGGATCATCGAATTCTTTAGACCATCGTTTGACGAACGCCAAGGTTTCTTTAGCTCTGTTCACGCAACCTTCTATTTGCAATTTAAAGTCAACTTTAGGGTCCATCTTAACGCCAAGGTCTACGACGCCAATGACTTGGTTAAATGTATAATCATCAATCATATACTCGTGGTATTGGTAGGATTTCCTTGTGAAGCACACGAATTTGCACGAAATTTTGCTACTACTTTGGGCATATTCAGTTTATCTGAGGTCTTTATTAACCGGCCAGTAAAGGAAACATTTTTGTAAAGAAACCATTTTCAGGCCCCTACAGAAATTATTTTGGAACTATTTTTTTTGATCCTTTAAGTGCTATTCCAGGTACATTTTGAGACCAATACGGGACTAACTCGAAACAATTTCGGGATGGTATTTGAGAACATTTTGGGATCATATTTGCATCTTTCGAGATAATTTAGAAACATTTCGTATCTTTTTCGGGATTGTTTCGCCACTTTTTACAGACTACTTGGGAACATTAAGGACATTTTCGTGAGTTTTTCGGGCTATTTGCAGGTATATTCGGGACTGCATTCTGGGTCATTTGAGTTACATCTTCGGATCATACTGGATCTGTATCCGGGATAATTTCGAAAATTTGTTTGGGAAACTATTTCCAAATCATTTCGGTACTATTTTTTCAGGACTCAGTGTTTTCTTGATGTCTATTGCAGGAACTTTTTGGAATCATTGCGAGATAGTTTTAAAAATCACACCGGAATCAAATCCGAGACTAGCTCAGGAATATTCAGAGATAGTTTGAGAACATTTCGGTGTCCTTTCTGTATCATTTGAGGTGTTTTTTGAGAAAGCTTCTGAATTTGTTCGTAATCATTTTCGGCAGTTGTTCCAGAATACTTGGGATTTTTAATAATTTCGGACCTTTATTGGTATTTTTTTGGCTTATTTTCAGGTTCACTCGGGATATTGGACATTTTTTGGAACTATATCGGGATAGTTTTGGCACTTTTTCTGGACTACGTGGTATTATTAAGAATAATTTCGGCCTGTTTTCGGGATATTTTTGGGATAATTTTCAGTCTCATTCAGGTCTAAGTTGGAGACGCTTTCGGGTTAGCGCTCTGAACCAATTCATTCATAATTTGTCTTCGCGATCATTTCGGAAATGTGTTTGAGATAATTTCATAACAATTTCGGTTTTATTTTCGGATTGTATATAATTTCGGAAGCATTTCGGGATTGCTCATAAGATAACTTGACTAATTTGGGAGCGTTTCCGGGTTACTTCGGGATTATTACGAAGATATTTCTGGATCATTGCGAAACTATATCTGAATCTTTTTAGAACTAGCTAGGCAACATTTTGAAAGGTGTTTTAATAACATTTCGCGATTATCAAGTGATCGTTTGAAATCGTACTTCACGTACATTTCATTCTTCGGTTTAAAACCTTGAGTTGCGAGGCATTTTATAGTTCTACAGATCAACAATTTCTACAAACTTATGTCTCTATACGGTTTTGGGTTGTTCATGTACCTCACTGTTTTACCTTCGCGTTGTGTGTGAAATGGTAAAATCACTATCACTGTAAGAGG
>JARSSU010034333.1:0-27720 GCA_029619165.1 Eurosta solidaginis
CATCTCCTTCACAGTCACACCCATCCACAGCAATTCTCTGATGAAGCCAGTAGCACCCTGGCTTAAAAGTTTGAATGTGTGGAAATTTTTAGCCGTGGCGAGCCCAAAAAACTATCTATCACAGAACCGTCAGGTGCCACTCGATCGTATGTCCAATTTATGCAAGTGGCTGTTAGACTTCTCAGTAGCTAAGGCTCCATTACTGATACTTAGCATAAAACTTGACTTGACTTGGCGTAAACTTGGCAACTTAGCCACGATTATACTCCACTTAGCGCATACAATCTGGCATCATAATCAATAAATGTCAATTTGTATGACAAGATGTCAAAATGAAATGGAAACAAACAAATGGCATCTCAAAATATAAACGTCACTTAGAACTTACATAAAAATCAAAATTCACAGACTTCTAAGTCAAGTTAGTGTTGCTAAGTTTTGAGTAATCAGTAACATGCAATGTTCATTTAACAGAACTGTAAGTGACAGTTCTCAAGTCAAGTCAAGTCTATGCTAAGTATCAGTAATGGAGCCTTAGATTGCCTTCGGCGTACCGCATTGCGCCAGCGCTCTTCTCCTCTCTCTCTCTCTCTCTATTTCTCTTATAGCAATATATGCCCTCTTATTTCCTGTGGGCGAACCGACAGAAGCGTTCACGCCAGTGGGTCATGCAGTCGCTGCCTCTCACGCCGTGCTGTACGCCCGATCAGTACCATCCACTCCTTTGGCCTGGAACCCAGCCAGGAGTACTACATTGTATGTACCTAGTAGGTTTCGCTTTCCTATGCACTTCAAGACTAGTGCTGACTTTATTTCAACCGCCGAAATTGCCTTGTGTTAAGGGTTCAGCTCAGCATACCGATTTATGGCGTATACTTCCGCTTGATATATGCTCTGGTTCCAAAGACAGCAGCTCCAATCTCCTCTGGAGTTTTTAAGTTTACTGTGTACCATAAAATCTTGTGTAGGCGTTGGATGCCCTCTAGATGGTTGCATTCCTTCGTTATCTACCATTCTACTTTATATCTTTTCTGAAAGATACCTGGTTGAGGATATCATACCTTGGTAGCTAAGAATTTGGGATATTTTCACCTAGTTTCCTGATAAGATAAACTTTTCTTTGCCCGAGCCCTTCTTTGCAGTATTCAGGAGGATTCCCTTGTCTGACTGCTCTATCTCTACGTGTAGCGGGTTTAGGTTGAAGATAGCCTCTAGCGCTGTTGCGAGTCATGTACGCAAAGCCCCGGTGATGCATACACACGTCAGTCGTTGGAGTGTTTGTCAGCGCTGGTCTCGGCTGTCTACTCGAGTTGGTATCGATGTCTGGGCTATCAGCACATAGGTTCTGATGGTATATATTCACATCAGGACATGTAGGATGCAGACGCATGTTTTGTTGCTGGCTAGACGTTTGCATACGATTATGGACTTATTGGCCCTAGTGGAGTCCAAATGTTGCTTCTACGTAGGTTGGTGTCAAGGTGACCCCAAAGTATTTTACATCGGTTCCATATCAGGCTGCTAAACTGTTCTTCTGGTGAAAAAGATGATGGCCGTCTTTGGTGGGTTGATGTCACTCTCGAATTTACCTCTTGCAATAATTACTATAGAACGGGTGACAGAACTCCTTCTTGAGGATACCCCTCGTGGTATTGAGCTGTACTCTGATGTCACTCATCTGGGCTTCAGCGGTTCTCGTGCGAATAGATGTCCATATTTATTTGAATAGCGCTCGCAATTCCTTTTCTCTGCAGTGCTATATTTATGCTTTCGAGTGACGCATTGTAGAAATGCCACATTCGATATCAAGAAATGCGCAGAGCACTGTTTCCTCCAATTCGAACGCACTCTGGATTTCGGTCCACAGTTGAAAAATGCTGTGTCCGTAGACCCTCAGCGCCGTAGGCGGCTGGCTATCATGTAGGAGCCAGCTATTAAGGGCGTTCGACCTGATCTCGTGGTATTATCTTGCCCATCGCCTCCAAGACAAGAAGGTTAGACTTATCTTCTCTACACCGTAGGAATGTAGGCCAACGCCAAGCTATCTTTCATCATCCACCTATGTCGACGTATAGATAAGCTGAGGCCCTTTGTAAATAAGTGCTGGAGAGGCTATGATAGAATCCTTAAACGAACACTGGAGCTGGACTGTACTCAAGCATTTGCAGATAACCCAATTTTTCCTACTTCTTTACTCATGCAGTGTCTTCAAAGCTGATGTCTATGCCAAAGATAGAGCACGGTCTCTGCGAGAAGGTAGGAAGTTCCCATGCGTGACCTCTCATCTTAACCAAAACCCGAACTCTTTTCTGACAAACTTTACAACTGTGCCGCAAAGATGAAGCCTCGTTTCAGAGACATAAGGAGTATGGAGGAGCATTGGTTCCAAGTTTCTTCGCGAATATCTGTAAATGTTCTTATATTTCTCCCAGTGTATTTACACTTTACTTTCTTTTGTGATTTACTCGAAGGGCGCATTGTAACTTCGTTGTTTGTTTATATTTTTTTTCTGTTACCGTTTGTACTGTTACTTTGGGTCCATTGCACAATCAGAATTGGGATGAGCGCATTCACTTACATACATATTGTTCAGCGGTTGGCCCAACACCACTATCTACTGCATGACGTAAATATATTTATATATCTTCACCTCACTTGGCATTGTCCTTTTTTTCCACTCGCTACACTTCAACATTTTAACTAAAAAAAACACACAAATAAACTGTTTAGTGAACAAATGAAATTTTGTTGTTGGCTTGTTGAAGTATATGTGCCCCTGTTTGTTGGACATAATCGCGCGTGCATTATTGGTTGATCTTGATGTTGCCACCAGAACCACCAGCAATAGCAGCAAACGTGGTGGCATCAGCAATGTCCGCAACATCATTGCAGCATCGTACAATTGCTGATGGAAATTTATTTTGTTTGTGTTTGTTTTTTTTGTGAAGATTATGTGTGTTTTGTATTCTGACAGGGATCAGCATAAAATGTTGCAAGCTATGCTTCATAGAAGCATACATACACCCAAAAAAAACAAAACTTACCTAATTGAGGAAAATTTTATCCAGCCTTTCTAGGGTCATGTGGGATAGTCTCCCATTGGTCTATATACCGATGGTGTGGAGAAGGGCGAAGATGGTCTTTATACACAAGGTAGCTTAAAAGGACTACTCCATTCCGAAGGTCTTCAGGCCGATAATTCTGACGTCCTTTGCTCTAAAAGCAATAGATAAATTATAGACCACGAAATAAGATCAAACACTCTTGAAATAATACCGCATTTTCCAGGACAGTATGCCTATAGAACAGGAGGGTCAAGAGACGTTTCACTATGTCAGCTGACCACGGAAATTCCAAGTGGGCTCGACTGCGGAGCGGTGGTGCTATGCGCCTTTTTGGATATAGAGGTGGCCTTTGACAATACGGCTGGCTCACACTATTGTGAATCATGCGCTTGCGAGAAGAGAGGTTCAAAAACCAATACGCAGGGGGATGAACGCTCTACTACAAGCATGGTTTGTGGAAGCATTGATTGGTGATTTCCACAAGGTGGCGTCCTGTCACTCCTGTTGTTGGGCCTAGCAGTAAACGAACTTCTACAGAGGCTCATTTGCGATGCAAAGAGCGTCAGAGCATTGAGGATAAAAAAGGAACGGTGCGCGGATGTATCAACCCTAACAAGACGGCTATCGTCTCTTTCATCAAGAGAAAAACAACCGGACGGGATGTGGCAAATAGTAGCGGATGGAGTACGATTTGAACATGTGACCAATGTGAAAACTTGGAAGGCACTTGCGACTCCATACAACTGTGGAGAAAGCACTTTGACACTATCAAATGGGACGTGAGCAATAATGGTGTGCTGACGCATTTCAAGAAAAACTTTGGGTTGTAGCCCCAAGATCCTAGGGTGGATGCAAACGATGATGATAGTGTTTGGAGCAGTTGTGTGGGCACCAAGAGCAACTCTGGTGACTAAACAAACCAAGCTCCAATGCCTGACGTGTGAAGATACACAAATCATTTCTGGGAGCAGGATAAGTGGAATTTGTTCTTTTAAAATCTCTATATTCCAGGACTGTTTCGCTTTGTTTTTGCCAGAGCCCTTTTTTGCAATATTTACCAGCGTGCACCTGGCTGCCAGCTCAATCACCATGTGTAGTGACGTTAGCTCGAGCAGCACCACCAATGCCTGGCGTTTGTGTCTGACACCAGAAAGCAGATTAGGTCTGAAAAGCGGTTTACTATAGAGCTGAACAACAAAGTTAGGTGGAACTAATATGGTACATCGATGGCTCGAAAACAACAGAGGGTATCGAAATGGGGATTTACGGTCCAAGAACTAACATATTCATACCACTCGAACATTATTCCAGCACTTTCAGGCCGAGGTTTTCGGCATAAGGGGGTATACGGAGATCAAAAAGCAATGAGGCTACAAAAATTAAAAAAATCCTTTTTCTAAGGGACAGTTAGGCGGCGTTTAAGACAATATCGTAAGTTGAGATTAGATCATCAACATTCATGCAGTGCTTGAAGAGTTTTAATCGTTTAGGGGCTAACAACACTATTAGTTTGACATGGGTACCAAGTCACAGAGGGGTGGATGGAACTGAGGAATCGGACGGGTGAGCCAAGAAGGAAGCGGCCGAAAGACCTTTATGGCCTGAGTCTATCACGGCGTTAGGGTCGCACACAATAAGGGAATAATTTAGACAGAAGCAGGCACACCTCAAAGAACGACAATGGCGGGGAATTTCATAGACGACAGAGCACATCCCTGTCGAAGGTGATAACGACACGAGAGAAAGACTAAGGATCCTTGGTTTGCTGAAACTAGAAAATAAGCATATGCACTATCTAAAGCCAAACATCGTTCAGGATTTCCGCAGTGCTAGTATATATATATATACATTATATATCTAAAGTTTATACATAAATATTATTTTTATACCTTTCATGAAAATGAAATGGTATATTAATTTCGTCACGAAACCCAAAATTGTAAGTCCTTAAAGGAAAATAGATAGACCCACCATTAAGTATACCGAAATAATCAGGTTGAAGAGCTGAGTTGGTTTTCCATGTCCATCTGTCCGTCTGTGTGTTTGTATGCAAACTAGTCCCTCAATTTTTGAGATATCTTGATAAAATTTGGTGAGCGGTGTATTTGGGTGTCCGATTAGACATTTGTCGGAACCGGCCGGATCGGACCACTATAGCATATATCCTCCATACAACCGATTTTTCAGAAAAAGAGGATTTTTGTAATATCTTAATCAATTTAACAGATTGAAGCTTCAAACTTCACCATATAATTTCGTATATTGCACGTATTGTTGCCTGAAAAAATTGATGAGATCGGTCGTATATATAGTATATATCCCATACAACCGATTGTTCAGATAAGGAACTTTTCGTAATTACTGCCCTATTTTAAGAGCTAGAGGCTTCAAATTTCAACGAATGCTTACGTATATAGCATATATTGTTGTCTGAAAAATTAATACAGATCGGTGGTACATCTATAATAAATCTTATAAAATAAAGTCGCTAAATGCCATGTATGCACTTAACTTCACACAGAAAGCTTCGATTTTAAAACGGTTTTTTGCATTTGAAAGCTTAGCTACGTGAGATGGTACAGTTAATATAAGTTGAAGATATATATTATAGAGGCGTGGCAAATTGCCAAAATGTAGTAAAAAATCATAAAATTTTTGTTTACACACCTATAACTCATAAACGGATGGATGGATTTAAAAAATTCTACTTTTCAGTAAAGCTTTGAAATATTTACCTTCGATCTGCGTCAAAAAAAATACTTGATTCCTTTCTTATATCAGCACAATTGTTTAAACAAAAGTAACATTTTTACCAAAAAATTCGTGTGTGTGACTGTTCGGTGTCAACTGTTCGCGCTAATTGCTTTTGAGTGAGGCTTGATGCGACACATACATACGTACATATATAGCATTCGCTGCGGTATTTAACTTCTTCGGGCGTAGGTTTATAGGTATGTATGGATGTACATCACTACATAGTATAAAACAAAGTCGCTTTTTCTGTCCCTATGTCCCTTTGAATGCTTAAAACTTTAAAAATACGCAACGGATTTTGATGCGCTTTTTTTAATAGATAGAGTGATTGAAGTTTGTAGATTGTATAATAACATCCATTAAATAGTGGAGAAATACTGTTATTTTGGAAGTTTCTAATGTTATGTATACATGTACATATATAAGAGAAAGCGGTGTTAGTTACACTATTTATAACTCAAGAACGGATAAGCAGATTTGGCTGAAAATTGGTGGAGGGGTAGCTTAGAACCAGGAGACAGACATAGGATACTTTTTATCCCGTTCTGGATAGGGTCTTGAGATCACAACGTGGACCTGAGTAATCCTGGGATATGCTTGTAAAATGTGGGCATCAAATGGAAGCTGTTTATGGGTACTTTGGTACGGGTTTTTCGTACCCGTGGGTGACTAGGGTCTCGAGATATAAGCGAAAACGTGGACGCGGGTACCCCTAGAATGTGTTTATAGAATATGGATAACGAATGAAAGCTGTTGATGAGTGCCTTAGTACAGGGTAGTTTTCATACCTATTGGTGACTAGGGTCTCGAGATTGAGGCCAAAACGTGGACCCGGATACCCCTAGAGTGTGTTTATAGAATATGGATATCAAATGAAAGCTGTTTGATGACTGCTTTAGCAGGGGGTAATTTTCATACCCCTGGGTGACTAGGGTCTCGAGATATAGGCCAAAACGTGGACCCGGGTACCCCCAGGAGTGTGTTTATAGAATATGGATATCAAATGAAAGCTGTTGATGAGTGCTTTAGTAGAGGGTAATTTGATACCCCTGCGTGACTCGGGTCTCGAGAAATAGGCCAAAACGTGGACCTGGGCACCCCTAGAGCGTGTTTAGAATATGGATATCAAATGAAAGCTGTTGATGAGAATTAGACGGAAAAAGCTTATTAAAATGTATGGAGATAGACCAAATTTAGGGCAGAACAACGTCTGACGGGTCTGCTAGTATATTATATACCCATATAAACTGTATTTTTTCCCCCTTTTTTACGGCTAGAAGCTTCAAAATTCATAAAATTTAATCAAATAGTTACGTCTACGTCATATATTGTTGAAATACGTGATTCGTAGTCATAGTTTTTACACGCAGACCACAAAAACCTGAAATTTGCATCCTCACACAAAGTACCTACCTATTTTTATACTCAGTTGAGCAGAGCTCACAGAGTATATTAAGTTTGATTGGATAACGGTTGGTTGTACATATATAAAGGAATCGAGATAGATATAGACTTCCATATATCAAAATAATCAGGATCGAAAAAAAATTTGATTGAGCCATGTCCGTCCGTCCGTCCGTCCGTTAACACGATAACTTGAGTAAATTTTGAGGTATCTTGCTGAAATTTGGTATGTAGGTTCCTGAGCACTCATCTCGATCGCTATTTAAAATGAACGATATCGGACTATAACCACGCCCACTTTTTCGATATCGAAAATTTCGAAAAACCGAAAAAGTGCGATAATTCATTACAAATGACAGCTAAAGCGACGAAACTTGGTAGATGAGTTGAGCTTATAACGCAAAATAGAAAATTAGTAAAATTTTGGGCAACGGGCGTGGCACCGCCCACTTTTAAAAGAAGGTAATTTAAAACTTTTGCAAGCTGTAATTTCGCAGTCGTTGAAGATATCATGATAAAATTTGGCAGGAACGTTGCTCCCATTACTATATATACGCATAATAAAAAATTAGCAAAATCGGAGAAGGACCATCCCACTTTAAAAAAAAATTTTTTTAAGTAAAATTTTAACAAAAAATTTAATATCTTTACAGTATATAAGTAAATTATGTCAACATTCAACTCCAGTAATGATATGGTGCAACAAAATACAAAAATAAAAGAAAATTTCAAAATGGGCGTGGCTCTGCCCTTTTTCATTTAATTTGTCTAGGATACTTTTAACGCCATAAGTCGAACAAAAATTAACCAATCCTTTTGGTAGGGGCATAGATTTTATGACGTTAACTGTCTTCTGTGAAAATGGGCGAAATCGGTTGATGCCACGCCCAGTTTTTATACACAGTCGTCCGTCTGTCCTTCCGCATGGCCGTTAACACCATAACTTGAGCAAAAATCGACATATCTTTAATGAACTTAGTTCACGTGCTTACTTGAACTCACTTTATCTTGGTATGAAAAATTAACGAAATCCGACTATGACCACGCCCACTTTTTCGATATCGAAAATTACGAAAAATGAAAAAAATGCCATAATTCTATACCAAATACGAAAAAAGGGATGAAACATGGTAAGGTAATTGGATTGTTTTATTGACGCGAAATATAACTTTAGAAAAAAATTTATAAAATGGTTGTGACACCTACCATATTAAGTAGAAGAAAATGAAAATGTTCTGCAGGGCGAAATAAAAAACCCTTAAAATCTTGGCAGGTATTACATATATAAATAAATTAGCGGTATCCAACAGATGATGTTCTGGGTCACCCTGGTCCACATTTTGGTCGATATCTGGAAAACGCCATATCACTACCACTCCCTTTTAAAACTCTCATTAATACCTTTAATTTGATACCCATATCGTACAAACTCATTCTAGAGTCACCCCTGGTCCACCTTTATGGCGATATCTCGAAAAGGCGTCCACCTATAGAACTAAGCTCCACGCCCTCTTTAAAATACTCATTAACACCTTTTATTTGATACCCATATCGTACAAACATATTCTAAAGTCACCCCTGGTCCACCTTTATGGCGATATCTCGAAAAGGCGAACACCTATAGAACGAAGGCCCACTCCCTTTTAAAAAACTCATTAACACCTTTCATTTGATACCCATATCGTACAAACACATTCTAGAGTCACCCCTGGTCCACCTTTATGGCGATATTTCGAAACGCTGTCCACCTATAGAACTAAGGCCCACTCCCTTTTAAAATACTCATTAACACCTTTCGTTTGATACCCATATTGTACAAACAAATTCTAGGGTCACCCCTGGTCCACCTTTATGGCGATATCTCGAAACGGCGTCCACCTATGAAACTAAGATTACTCCCTTTTAAAATACTCATTAACACCTTTCTTTTGATACCCATATTGTACAAACAAATTCTAGGGTCACCCCTGGTCCACCTTTATGGCGATATCTCGAAACGGCGTCCACCTATGGAACTAAGGATTACTCCCTTTTAAAATACTCATTAACACCTTTCATTTGATACCCATATCGTACAAACGCATTCTGGAGTCACCCCTGGTCCACCTTTATGGCGATATCTCGAAAAGGCGACCAGCTATACAACAACCACCACTCCCTTTTAAAACCCTCATAATTACCTTTAATTTGATACCCATATCGTACAAGCACATTCTAGAGTCACCCCTGGTCCACCTTTATGGCGATATTTCGAAACGGCATCCACCTATAGAACTAAGGCCCACTCCCTTTTAAAATACTCATTAACACCATTCGTTTGATGCCCATATTGTACAAACAAATTCTAGGGTCACCCCTGGTCCACCTTTGTGGAGATATCTCGAAACGGCGTCCACCTACGGAACTAAGGATTACTCCCTTTTAAAATACCCATTAACACCTTTCTTTTGATACCCATATTGTACAAACAAATTCTAGGGTCACCCCTGCTCCACCTTTATGGCGATATCTCGAAACGGCGTCCACCTATGGAGCTAAGGATTACTCCCTTTTAAAATACTCACTAACACCTTTCTTTTGATACCCATATTGTACAAACAAATTCTAGGGTCACCCCTGGTCCACCTTTATGGCGATATCTCGAAACGGCGTCCACCTATGAAACTAAAGATTACTCCCTTTTAAAATACTCATTAACAGCTTTCTTTTGATACCCATATTGTACAAACAAATACTAGGGTCACCCCTAGTCCACCTTTATGGCGATATCTCGAAACGGCGTCCACCTATGGAACTAAGGATTACTCCCTTTTAAAATACTCATTAACACCTTTCATTTGATACCCATATCGTACAAACGCATTCTGGAGTCACCCCTGGTCCACCTTTATGGCGATATCTCGAAAATGCGACCACCTATACAACAACCACCACTCCCTTTTTAAAACCCTCATTAATACCTTTAATTTGATACCCATATCGTACAAACGCATTCTAGAGTCAACCCTGATCCACCTTTATGGCTATATCCCTAAATGGCGTCCACCTATAGAACTATGGCCCACTCCCTCATTAAATACTCTTTAATGCCTTTCATTTGATACACATTCCAGGGTTTCCCTCGGTTCATTTTCCTACATGGTTATTTTCCCTTATGTTGTCACCATAGCTCTCAACTGAGTATGTAATGTTCGGTTACACCCGAACTTAACCTTCCTTACTTGTTTATTTTATATTTATCTTAAAAATCGTTTAGGTATGTAGATCTGTTCACTATATATTTCTTATCTTATACATCCGATTATTCGGAGATTACGAACGGGATAAGATCATTGTTCAGCCCCATTCATGAAAGGTATGAAGTCTTCGGCGCAGCAGAAGACAGTCCCGTCCTTACTTGTTTTGTTTTTTATTCTATTTTTTCTGTATTTTGCTATTACAAGTAGTACTCATTGTTGTTCCTACTGTTGTTGTTTTAGTCAGTAACAAAAACGCGCTGATGTGTCGCTACTTCAGTTATGTTTTTCGTCGCGTCACTGGCGCATTGAGTGTTAGTTTAGCTCAGTGGTGCACTCGAGAGCTTCGCAAAACTATTCGGCATTCACCTTCATGCCGTGTGAGCGCACCGACACAGATCAGTGATGATAATCATGGTACATTTGTACTTTTTTGGTACATTTCGCTTACCGAAAGTACGTTGGTACTACATTGACATATTTGGTACATTTTGATAAAATACAGCACTACACCTCAAGTCATTTGCAAGCAGCTCTGAACGTACAAAAATTTTTTTGAAGAAAATATATATTAAAGTTGTTTTGTTGCCGAGGGCAATTTGCCATTTGCAATTATGGATCATTTAAATACGCTTATGAAAAATAACATAACTGTTTCTAAAGTTATGAACAAATTTTGCATCAATAGAATTAAAGCGCAGAAAATAATAACTCAAATAACAGAGCCAGAAAATTATAAATCCATAATTGCATTTTGTCAGAAGAATTATTACTCTCTAATAATAGATGAAACGACTGATATATGTATATCAAAAAATTTGACAGTTTCGATTCGAATTTTTGATAAAAAGTGCATTGATAGATTTTTAGATTTGATACCTTTGACCGATAGTAGCACGGAGCGTATTTTTAATGCCATTATTAAATCTTTGATAGACAATTCAATACCACTTGAAAAAATTATTGGGTTCACTGCCGAGAATTCCTCGGTTATGATGGGAGCAAAAAGCGAAGTGCAAGCAAGTTGTTCCAAATCTGCATGTTAATGGATGTATTTGTCATATTTTAATTTTAGCTTCAATGGCCGCTTGTGATTTATTTCCCAATAAAATTGATACATTTTTAAAAGACGTAAACTATCATTTTTGTAACATCCCCCTTAGAAGGACAGACTTTCAGAGTTTTCAAGAACATTTCGGTACAGAAATGCATGTTATACTAAAGTACGCTCCCACAAGGTGGCTTTCTAGACAAGCAGTCATAGATAGAATTCTTGACAATGGAATGCCCTCAAGTATTATTTTAATCTTTACGTATTTGAAACTAAAAGCAGTAATGAAAATATTAATCTTATATCTGAAAATTTTCAAAGTCCTATTTATAAAGTATATTTTAAATTTCTTTCTTATGTTTAAATGAAATAAATAATGTGAATATAGAATGCAGTCTAAAGATATTCGCATACATTTACCTATCACCAAATTAAAAATTTTATAAAAAATCTTATTTAGACTCCAATCCTATTTGGATGTTAAATATTGATTCAGACGAAATCACTTAACCCCAGATGAAGTTTACTGCGGTATTAATGTGGATATTATTCTCTCAAATAACCTTTTCGAACAAGATGACGTACACATATTTAAGAGCTGTGCTAAACAATTTTATATACAATTTTGTAGTACTTTATTAAAGAAAGTAAATTTGAATGATAAAACTTTGTTGTGGGCTGCAAAGCTTTCACCAGAAGTATTTTAAGCGGTGAAAGAAATAGTATTGTGCCTTCAGTTATGGACTTGTTTCCGAAATCTGCATTTGATAAAATAGGGAAAATTAATTCTGAATTCAGAGCTTCAGCAGAGCATGAGAGCCTTAAAAAAATTCAAGAATTTAAATATATGCAGCTTTTGGGAATAATTAAGATCAGTTAAAAATAAATTAAGTGCGAAAATGTTTTCCACTATTTATAGAATAATTCAAGGCATATTGTCGATTCCACATTCATCCACAAACGTAGAAAGGATATTTTCTAAACAAACTTTAATTAAAACTAAATGTAGAAATAGAATTCAAACAAACACAGTTTCGAATATAATAAAAACTAAAGACTTGATGAAATCAACTAACAATAGTTGTCATAATATATGTGTTTAAGTGACTTAAACTATGAACATTTCTCGTTCGTTTGTTTCATTAGCCATTGAGTGTGCTTGTAATTCTCAACTGGTTAGTGAAATATTCTAAAGATATAGTTTCAGTTTTTTTTCCCAAAGCGGGCTCAACCCGCAGCCAATACCTTGGAGCCCCCCAGTGCTCGCCCCAATGAATAAATACAAGGTGTAACAGGTGCATAGCAATCTCCCTCTCTAAAATAACACACAGTCCACTAAATAATATAATATAGCAAAAAAACTATTCGCCCACCAAATCGCCAAAGCTTAGACAATATGTAGATACGAAAAATAAGCTTTTGTCAACTGAGATATTTAAAGAACTCAAAGAAGAAGAACTGTTAATGTAGTGATTGAAACATGAGTTATTAATATGATGTAGGCGCCAATTTGTCAACTTTTATACCAGAATATAAATCTTTAGTACCTAAAATGTTTTTATGAAATGTGTACATAATTGTACGCTTCAATCGACAAACTTCTTTTATTATTTTTACTGGAAAAATATTTCTTCATAAATCATATTTCCCTGTTATACTACCTGTAATTTGTGTTAGAAAGTTTCCTGACTAAAAACAATTTTGTGTATAAAGAAGCAGAATATAACTCTAGTTTGGTTCAAATTCGCATCCGAAGACTTTTGGTACATTTTTGTATGATTTAGTACATTTTTTTTCTCGTTTGGTACAAAATGAAAAAAATCCATTTATCATCCCTGACACAGATTCAGTAAAACAAGCAGTCAATCAGTTTTGCTTGTATATCAAGCAGTAAACATGTCATGCTTGAAGTCTATGTTTAAACGTTCCCCATGTAGGCACATAATAGCTTTGTTTGTTTTTACATGTATACATATGGGGTATTCCATCCAATTTCGACCAATTTTGAACCCTTTTAGAATGGCTGAAAGTTTTTCTTCTTTTTCTAGCTTACGAAAGACGTTTTTCAGAATTTGTTCATCCAACTCAAAAAAAGTTATGAATTAATTGAAAAAAAAATTTCAAAAATAAAAATAGAAAAAAAATTCAAAAATAAAAATTTTAAAAATAAAAATTTTTTTTATCAATTTTATTTATATAACAAAAAAATGTAAGAAATGATTATTAAGTATTCTTTTCTTTATATATTATGGTAATGTAATGGTAAAATGGCGTAATGCAGTCGCTGAACAGCGAAAGCGAGTCATTTTGATCGTAGATTACCATGATATATAAAGAAAAGAATACTTAAAAATCATTTTCTTACATTTTTTTGTTATATAAATAAAATTGATAAAAAAAAATTTATATTTTTGAAAATTTTTTTTTCAATTAAATAAAAAAATATATAAAAAACGGCCCACTCCGGGATTAGTGGGGATGATTGCAGAATTGATTGAGTTTTTTATGAGAAAAAAATGGAGAAATTCGAAAAATCTCGAAAAACTGAAAAATTAAAAAAAAACTTTAAAAATTTTTTTGTATTTTTCCGAAAAGTACATTTAAAAACAAATTTAAAAAAAAAGATCCCAAACGGTCAATTTTTGAAAAATTTATAGCATTTTGAAACAAAAGCGGTGTTTTTTCAAAATTTCATAACTTTTTTTGAGTTGGAAAAACGTCTTTCGTAAACTAGAAAAAGAAGAAAAACTTTCAGCCAATTCTAAAGGGTCGGGTTCAAAATTGGTCGAAATTGGGTGGAGTACCCCATATACACTTATACTTTATATGGACTGTTGAGTTTGTAACTTTATCGAAACTGACAAAATAGTGCGCAGAAAATTATTTTTAATTAGTAACTAATTTAATCTCAACATTATTATCCACTTCCGTGACCGAAAAGTGTGTGAGTCCACGATTCATCGCAACCAATTCAGCTATAGGTTATACACTATGACAACAGAGGCGCGTATCTCCGCTATTAAGCACAACCCGTTATGTAGGGCCGTTGTTTGCATCTGCCGCGAGTCTTCAATTATTGCCGGTAGATGGGTCTCCTAAGATTATCTATGTATGATAAGCGTTTTTTTACACGCAAATGTAGATGAATAAACATGTAAAAAAACACGGCTAATACTACAAAACAAGCTCTGTCGACATTGTGCACCACTGGTTTAGTTGTGTTAGGATTACTTGTATTTAACAAATGTTTTCTCGGCATCCTTTGAACCAACGAGATGTATACAATATTTGTTTGACAAAAAAAACAACAATAATGTGCAAAACTTAAACAAATGCATAAATACTATGTAAAACAGCATTAGTAATACAGATAAGTTCCTGATTAAATAGTTCTAAGAAATTTCTTCTTTCACAGGCATTCACATTAAACATAATCACAGGTTTGCTTAGGTTGGATAAGTTTAAGAAGAAAACTGAAACTTTGCAGGGAATTTATTTTGAACGGAAGTTGTTTATTGTGGTTGTTTCACTTTCAAGTACTTCTCGAAGATTTGTGAAGTCCTTATGATTTATTGTACCATTGTCAGATCAGTCAAATATTCTCACTTTCATTTAGCTGTTCTTCAAATAGAGAAACTAATACAAGTTTGATAGTGAAAGAGAGTCCTCTCGCTTCGAGCATTGATCACTTTTTGGCAACATGGAATGAATGTTTAAACCATCTAGGTTAGGTTAGGTTAAGAGAGCGTGCGTAGGAATTCCCAACACTTACACTCTGAAACATTTTTGTCAATTGTAAGCACCCTAAATATTCCCGGATGGCGGTACATTTGTCCAACCAGTTTAGTTTCTAGTGGTTCTCAACGAACCATTTGCTTTCTCTGATAAGCCTAAGTAAAGTGAAAGATCTACTTTCACAATCTCTGCCAGACTGTCGAAAATACGTGCTCCTAGATATCTGAGTCCTCTTGTTTGAAGCTCTGGACATCACCAGAGAAAATCAGGTATTCACTGTTCTTCCTCCTCATCCTGACCTCTTCTGCATAGAGAGCTTGTTGGTATGCGCCAACGTCGCAGCAT
This sequence comes from Eurosta solidaginis, assembly GCA_029619165.1. NCBI lineage: Eukaryota > Metazoa > Arthropoda > Insecta > Diptera > Tephritidae > Eurosta > Eurosta solidaginis. Next base: position 15,591 of record JARSSU010034333.1, read on the forward strand.
TGGTGTAATAGCGCAAAACCCTATGATAACACACGTAAGCAAAATCAAATCGAGATTTGTTTAGTTTGAGAAGAAAGCTAGTTGCTTTCCTATCCAAACATGGTTATAAGGGTCCTTAGATCCCGCAATCATTTAGTCGGTACACAGCTAGTCCGTTGCCCTTATTTCGGCTTCGTCGATTTTCCTCGGAGATAACACAGCGATGGTCGTGCTGTCTGCATCGCTTATGTCCATTTCGAAACCTTTCCCGCCAGGGATAAAGCAAATGAAAATATTTAGGCGCCTTATGGACGCCAGCGAAGCTCGACACCTTCGCATGGTATCCGACTTTATCACGTAAAACTCTTAGTGCCTTAATGCGGCCCGGCTGTCAACAAGATCTTTACATTGATGTCTGGAAACCATATCATCTTTGAGCAGTCTGCTGCTCTCTCTATGGCATAGATCTTCGCCTGGAAGACACTGCATGAATCAAGAAGTCGGTACGATTGATTTACCTGCAGATGCTTTGAGTACATTCCGCTCCAGTTTCCTTTTCCATTTTTGAGCCGTGTGTGTAGATTTTAATACCCATAGCATTTTCTAGGGATTCCTCCCTTTCGTCTCTTGGACGGATGTCTTATGTTCTACACCTGGAAGTCTAAACCGCCGTGATGTGGTCAGTTTTGGACGTTTGATCAGCTATTATTCCATTTAATTATTATTATTATTAATTGGTCTGGAAGCACTGCGACCTTTGTGCAGATCTATTGTGCAAGACCTTTCAGCCTAATTTTGTATCTGGAGGCTCTTGATGTATCTAAGTACCTCTTCAGGCTTTTACTCCATATCACATGGGGATTAAGAGTCCCACCACCTAGATGGGATAGTCTCTGCCTAGCTAGAGCGACGCATTCGCAGAGAATGTGAACCGGCCTTTCATCATCCAGCTTTCCATTTAATAGCCCCTTGTCATGTCATCTAAACGTCGCTTGCCCTGTATTTAGTTGATTTCCACATGTTAGATTCTCATAGTCGTAGAGCCCATTTCGCGGCCAATCCCTACCCGAAAGCTTGTACGAGCAAGTGATAAACTGCTTCCGCTATTTACATTAGTTGTACTACCGAGTTTGTTGTATAATCAAGTTTTTTGGTGCTGAATTTCTTCTAAACTTCCATCTCTAGTTTAGAGTTGGATGTAAGTGCTTTAGTGCTTCGTGAGTTGGTGCCCGTATCCATATTGGAACCCTTGACGTATCACCCTTATGTTAAGCTGCTGCTTCCAGCTCATGTATTCTTATATTACTCTATGTACAATTGAAATTATATGACACGCTAACGCATACAACTCAGCTCCTTAAGAAGCTCTAGTGAAAATACGCCAATAGTTACGACTATCAACGCAATTGTAACATTATCTTCGATGACCACGACAGAGGCGAAATATAATCAAGTACATTCATAGATACATACGTCAGTTCTATACGCGTACAGATCAAGATGAAGCTGCATTCACTTTTTGCATTCGTAATGATGATCGTGCACGAGTTACAAGCCTGTAATTTGTGTATCTGCAGTCAAATATCTTTCCCACTGTCAAACGAACATTGGCGCGTATTGAACTGTGCGATCTGTTTGTGAGGATTACAAAGTTAGAATGCCTGAGGTACATAGCTGTTCGCATCTCTAGTAGGCTAGCTTATTCTATTTTCGTCGATGTTTGCGGCATTTCTGTAGATTTCACTCCCAATTTCCTGTACCCCCTTTTCCACCTCATCTTGTAAACTTGCATTTCGTGCAATATTAACTACAATGGGACCAATTTGTTCGTTTGTATTCATGCATCTGATTTTGGTAGCTGCTGTTGTTATCGTCGCCAAAGGGTCAAGCCTATGTGGAAATCTTTTGATATCGCTTTGTAAGACCAAAGCCCACTTTCGAGTGATGGGACATAGGTGGAATAACAATCTAATTTGTAATTTACGATTTGCTTAACGAATTGGTGACCTCTGTACGATGTTGTTTGTTGCTGCTTTTTTTTGTAAATTACAACTGCCACGCAATGACTCCACCAAAGCGATATAATCTTTTGGGCGACGTCGTTCTAAAACTAATTTACATTTAGCTAAATACAATTAGTTAAGCCGTCGCCTTTTGTTGAGTTTTCACTCACTAGAGTAGGCACCTTGTCGATGCTGTAAGCGCTTAGCTAAACCCCATAGCACACGAATATATGGCTGAGAGTTTTGAGGACTTACGTCTTCGCTGTTCTGCCTCACAAGAGAGCGGCGCGTTGTTGGCGACTAAGAACTGTCAACCTCAATAATACAAGGTGTTATGTCAACAGGGTGTTATGTCAACAGGCATCGTTGGATGATTTCCAGCCAGGGAATATATTCGGCTGTATTCTAGCGAAGTATTCCTGAAATCGGACCACCTCGGGGTAGTAACGATGGCTTTACCGTACTGACGGGCGTTATTGTGGCGGACGGTTTTCTTCCCATATTTAGTATTAGATTGCTGAGCCAAATGAACAACTCAAGATCTTATGCTAATCAGGAGTCTGTCAAAGAGAGAACGGAGCCGCAAGCCATGGATGACATAAGTGGTACAAGCGATGCATCGCTCTCGGGGAGCGAAAGTAGTAGAGAGCCAACGATCTTCGTGATGGAAAGCGGCGGGTGAATCCAAACGAAGAAGTAGAATGAAGAAGATACGGAGCAGAGGGAATAAGATAGCTCTCTCGCAGTATCATTGAGCAATAAGAATAGCCCAATGCTTGGGAGCAGTGGTGGACGCAACTGCCCTGGAGTGTGAGCACTTACAATGGGCCTGTGAGGCGGTAAACGTAGCTCGAATGCATTTCAAGAGTTGTGCTTCGAGAAACCTTCGGTACTGCAACCGGTGCAAGGAAAAAGAAGCTTTGAGTGGCTGACTGAAGATCCCAAGGCCGCATATAGAAGGCAAATGCGTCTATAGGGCAGATGAACCCCAATAGCGTCATAGCAGCAACCTTGTAAGCTGCAAGTCAGAGAGTACGTAAAAAGTGGCGATTTGCAACCACCGATGTGGAAGTTAAAGATAAGCCGACGGGTAGTTATTTGATGAGGTGATGGATAGAGCGCAGATCCCCATGATACCAAAGGCCAAAGTATGGATACCATGCGTAATGAAGTTAGAGGGTAATTTGCGCCTTCTGCATAGTCATAATCTAATTATTTCACAGGATTGGAAGGTACTATATGTATCTGAAAGGTTTAGTTGTATGTTGAGGATATAAATAGGGTAGTAGCCTCTTTTGCTACTAAGCCGACTGCCGCGGGGATTATTTGTTAGACCCCCCGGTACCTTCAGATCGACTTGGCTCGCTTATCTGTTTTTTTAGCATTTTTTGAACTAAGAGCAAAATGTTGGTAGTGCGAGATGAAAGTCGTTGAGTAGCATGTCATTTCATTGATCGTATTCGGGCAGTTCCCCAGGTTAGCGAGCTAACCAATAGTAATCTAATTTTGTATGAATTTCTCTTATTCCTGATGTGTGCCGCTGGATCTCAGTTTAACCTATTACGGTATTCAGATCGAAGTTGTGCCAGAGTTGGGCGCATCTCCCTAGGAACTCAGATTACTCTACTGCGAGTTTGGGGTATAAGCCTCTAAGAACGGGGTTCATTGAGCTTTCATCAACATCAGGGGCTTACGGTCTGTGTGTAGAAGAGGCTGAGAATCTGTGTATGCTCTTTTAGCTTGAATGACAGAATTAATGTGTACCGGATCTCTTCGTGTTACCTTATATTCCTGGGAGGCGGGTCAGCATTAATCAGTTGTCTGTTAGAATGCTCTGGTTTCGGGAAATTAAACAAAAACGGTTTTGCTCCCCTTTACTTGGATTATTTCGGCTTCATAGCATAATTAATGTTCAGGTGCCATAATGAGACATCTCATGGCAGTGCTGAGTGTGGAGTTTTCACAGCCTTATAGGCTTTCCAGTTAGTTTTTTTTTAAGCCAAACGATGTCATGGATAGTTAGCAGCGTTTTTTGTCTTTGTCCCTGGTGCTGCCAACGAGAGACTGGAGACTTTTTTCGCAGCTTCCCCATTCTGCTAGAAGAACCATGTGGAAAACGATTTAAAGTTCCTTGGCGTTACCAATTGGTGCTGTGGCTCCTGCAACGCGGCAAGGCTCAACGCTTTCGAACCATGGAGGGACTGTAGTTTGGTCACACCCGGATCCTGAAGCAAGTCCCCGAAACCTTCTTGAAAATTGGACCATACAACATCGACCCCTTGCTGGGACAACAAATTTTCCACAAGAATCCCAGAGAAGAACGAGTGGGCAAACGGCGTGGAGCCGGGATCACACGAAATCTCCGTTTTTATAGATGGCTCTAAACTAAACAACAGAGTAGGCAGCGGAATATTCTCGGAGAAGCTCATCTAAGCGAGAGCTTTCGCCTACCCGATTACTGCAGTGTTTTCAGGGCTGAACTCATAGCTATCTGGGAAGCAGCCCGCTATCTTGCTAATCTGCAGGTAACCAATTCTATTTCAATTTTCTCTGACAGCCAAGCTGCCATAAAATCCCTGCAATGCAGTAACACCTCGTCACTAGTGGCATTGAAGTGCAGAGAAACCCTCAACAAACTAGCTGAAGATTGCAACCTAAGCATAATATGGGTTCCTGGCCACTGTGACATCACAGGAAACTGCGCCGCGGATGAGCTAGCTAGGGAAGGCACCAACTTGCAAACAATAACCTCCGCTGGTTGGGCCAGCCCTCCTCTAAACACTTGCAAATACACCTGCGATCTCTTTTCACGGATCAGGCAAACGCCAGGTGGGCGAGGGAACCTACATGTAGTATATCCAAGCAAATCTGGCCTAAGCTGGATGAAAAGAGATCGCGATCGGTGATATTGTTAAACCGTATCTCTATAAGCCCACTATTGGGCCTTCTTACAGGTCACTGTCTCATGGGCACTCACGGCGTCTATATGGGCCTGCAGACAAATGACTTCTGCCGCAGCTGTAGGGACGAGGAGGAGATAGAAAGCGTTGAGCACTATCTGTGCCACTGTCCCCGCACTGTTAAAATCAGGTACCAATGCCTCCACAGACACTCTTTTGGGTGCCTTGCGGAGCTTGAATCTATAAACCCAAACGACATCTTGCGTTTCATTAAGCAAACGCGCTGGTTTAGCCTCACTGGGGTCTAAACTTTCTTCTTCTTCGAAAGTAGGGTAACAGGAAATAGGGGCCCCGCGTGGTAGCACAACGGGCCACAACGGCCTACGTGAGTCTCCGCTCGGACAGCAGAGGCAGCCACTCTAACCTAACCTACTAACCTACCGATTGGCGCCAGTTAAGAGAGCAAAGAAGCGAACTGCGCGCTTTGTGTTGGTTGCATAACGTTTAAACGACTACGCAATTAAGAAGAAAAGTACCACTATAGGCTACTATCGAACGTTACTCTCGATAATGCCTGGTATCATTGGTCAGTGTAATGTGATAGAGTGTACCTGAAATTCATATACTCTCTCGTTCAACTCCAATAATCTCATGTGAGAATAGTTTCTCTGGAAGATCTTAACTCCAACAAGTCGCGCCAGTCGCTTCTTAGCTTCACTCTCTCTTCAGTTAAATTTAATAATTTCGTTGTTTGTAGAGATCTCTCTTCACATTTTAGGTGGGCCTATAGGCTGTAAGTCATACTACTATGGTGGCAGGCACAATTGAATTATTGCTTAACCTTAGCTAAACTTTCAATTCAATCAACTTTACCCAGCTTATAATTAAAGTTGGGAATGTCTCAAACTTCATAGCTTAAGTATCAGAAAAAAAACCTTAAGAGATGAGTATATGTCGTGGTTAAGCTCATCCCTGAACATTCTTTTACCTACCCATATTTCTTGTCCTCATACTTTTACTCATTTGTCGAAATATTTTGTGGGTTATATACAACACATACACATACAAACAACAATGACAAAAGTGAACAAAGCACAAAAGTTTATGAAATAAATCAAACCTTTTACGGACATTTATGGTTTTAAGGTTAAAATAAAATAATAAAATCAAAGTCAAACGAAGGTATGGAGTATGAGACTATGTGCTTATTAAAGGACTTTGGTTTCAAAATAGAGGAGTTTTGGAAAACAGATGGAAAATATGCATTAATGTACAAATCATAAATAACAGTATATATATAGCATTTTTTAAATCTCAAAATGCAGCATAAAAATCTATGAAAGTTTTTCTGTTTTTCTTGATTTATTAAAGCCTATTATAATGGACTAGCAGACCCGGCAGACGTTCTTCCTCCCTAACTTTGGTCTATCTGCATAACTTTTAAAAAGTATTTACCTCTTACTCTCCCTTCCTCTCTGTTGCCCTTTTTCTATATACCTTTATTCACTCCTCTCTCTGGGTCTTTATCTCCCTCTCCGTTTTCTCCATTCCTTTTTTCTCTCTACCTCCATCTCCTTCGCCCTCCCCCGTTCCTTCTAACGATATATCTTTACCTCCGTCTAATTCTAACTCTACCTCTTTCTCAGTCCCTTTCTCCTTCCTCGTTTTCTTCTCTCTAGTTCTTTTTATTCTACTCCATCATTTATGTCTAGTCCAAGTCATAGAGGGTTGTAGCACTTTGACTGCCGTTCCATAAAAATAAACAAAAATTTTTTTTGAAAAATACCCGGTCCTTGTTTTGGACTTCAGCCTAGTGTGTCTGATTTTAAAAATGAAAGTACCAAAACAATATAGGTCCATGTACATAATCCGTATGTAAGTTTGGTCAATTCGAGCCCGTCGTATATTTGGGATCTTCACCCTGGGTATGAGGTTTAGTAAAAGGTTTGTTAAACCCGTCACAAATCCAAGGATGCCTGATTAGCAAATGATTACCCTGTACCCCGGGACAGTTTCAGAGAAGTCAACACTGTGTGGGGTCCTGGCGGGTTGCGAATACACGACGCATCGCGAGCTTTAACAGTCTGACCTTCACCTCCAACCAGTTCTGTTGCATAGTTTATGGCGATATGCTGTTAGCATTCACTATGGCCACTTGCCGATGGTCAGTGGCAAAGGCACTGTAATGTCAGTGATTGCGGTTGCCGCTTTTACCCGTCTGTGCTACTTCGGTACCGCCTCAAAGGTATTTTCGTTATAAGATCGGTTCTTCTTTGAGAAGCATCAATGGCGTTGGGTTTTCAATCGGTTGAAGGCTTCGAACTGCGCAATCACCGCTTTGAAGTGCCCAATATTCGTGGAACCACTAGGGGCAACACCTTGGCCTATTTTTTTGAGCATACATTGGGCCTTTGGTATTTGATCTTACGGATCTTGTATAATGTTTTTCCTCTGTGTTGTATGGCTGATATCGCCCGTGGCTTTGCTTGCTATTGTTACTGATTGTGTTGTAGGGGTACTTCCTACATCACCTGAAATCATCTACTGGCTGAAAGCGAGATGTGTGTCCTCGCTAATTCCGTGACCTCTGGAGTCAGTTGATGTCGAAAAGTTAAATATTCGCAGTCTTAGTTGACGTGGTTGTTTTGTTTGTCGTTTGTATCCCAGTTATCTTGCTCATTGTGTGCTTGTCAACTTTCGGTTGTTTTAGCATTTCTTTCATGTGAAAATTCATGTTTGGTCCCACGAGTATACCAGAAAGGGTTCGTCACTCGTCCGTAGAGCCGACGTGCGTAGAGAAGGATCTTATGCAATCAACCTTGTCCTGACATTGGAGAGGACCATTCGATATTCTAACATTCGCCACATCCGCGGGGGAAGGATCGACAAACCGTTGAGCTTAATCACTCAGTCCATGGATGAAGAGAATGACAGCATTTCCTCTTAGTTCGCCGCAGTGTGTGCCTCCCTCGTTAAAGGAATGCCTGAAGTTTCTGTGGCGACTGTCCTATCATTCCCCACATCCCCGTGGGGAGGATCGACAAAACCGTTGGGCTTGTCTACCTCATCCCATAGAGGAGGTGAATGCTAGATTTTCCTCTTAGTTCGCCGCAGTTTGTTGCTCCGTCGTTAGAGGGATGTCGCTTAAGCACCTTTGCCGCCGCAGGCGACCAATACTGAAGAGGTATAGCAGTATATACACCAATTCATATTTTGGTAGACAAGAAGTTCCGTTCGTAGTGGTTAAGTCCCCTTCTGGTTTCTAGAAATACTCGCACTCAAACAAGGACATATTTCTTGAGCTCATTAAGTAATCTATAAATGTAGATCTTAATATTCTAGTTATTTCAGATGCATGCACTTTTCATTTTACAACTCGAAAGTGCGTTTAAAGTACGGCCAAAAGCAACAAATATTTAGTCTTGACAAATATGAATCAGTGCCAACTACTTAGTGAAGGTGGAGCCGTCGCCTATTGAGCAGCAGCTGCTTCTTAAGAATCTTTTCTTTTTATGTAAATGCGACTGCCGACAGTCTTCCACCGTCTAAATCAACAAGTAAACAAAGTAGAGTCTAATCAGTTGTTCTGAATGTTTGTTGGTATGTGTAGCCGTGCACACAACACAGTGCTTAAGATGAGAAAATGGAATGTTACACTTGTTGATTCGCTGGCTAATAAGTGGTCGGTAAATGCTTGAAGATGTTACTGAAAGAAATTATTGCACATGCGTTTATTTAATGCAGTGGTGCACTTTTGAGATTGGAGGATCTTCTCTCGACGCTAACTTACTGTACGCACTATACAACCCTTGTACAGTTACTACTATTTAGACCACTCGCAACTAGCTCGGTCATTCGATTCACAAAGCCGAATAATGAAACGAGATGTGTATTGCTTTTCGCAGAGGCAAGCTGGCAAAACTCATTTTTATCTGTCTGATGTCTAGCCACCTTCTGTCCTAACTAACGAAAGGATGAGTCGAAGGTGGGCTGCATTGTCAGGCAACTTAATATCTCACTTTCATCCTCATCAAAGTACTAAAATGCGGTGCTCCAGGTGCTTCGCTTGGAAACTCAATAAAAGGGACTCAATATGTTATGTGAGTTATCGTATGGTTGAAAGACTTGGGAAAAACTTCAACTTCCCAGTCTGCAGAAAGTGTCATTCCGTTTTCGTAGGGACTTTAGAGGAGAAAAATAAGGGAATAACCAAAGTAAGTTAGTAGTGTCCTTAGCGTTTTCCCAGTGTCACCTAACAAATTTTATTTGATGAGGGCACACGAAAAATGTAACATACCGTTCTTGTACAATATAAGAGCCACTCTACGAACTAAACAGAGTGAGCAAGATGTAAAGTACTCTTAAGATCTGGCAGCCATCAACTTAATGATTGGTGGCTGTCGCGCATTCAGGCAAGGTTATCAGAATAGAGCCTACAAGCAGTATTGCCTTCATAAACTTACCCCAAAAACTGATTAGGAGCTTAGGCTATTAACGCGGTAAAGCATGCCTGTTGTTGTGAAGCTGCTGAAGTCAATATATGAAGATTCCAGTGCGCCAAAAAGTCGATCCTGTGGCATACGAGCTAGTATGAGATGGTGTTAGAAAAGTAGCGTAAGAATTCATATCTGGCAAAGCACTGGACCACATCCCTAACTCTATCATAAACTACCCTTCAGAGAGTCGTTTTTCGATTACAACAACAATGCCATAAGGTGTGTTGCTACTGCAACTCTAGATATGTATACCTCTGTTGGAACAATCTTATTAGAAACTACGCCAGGGATAGAACTGAAATTTGGCTTAACAAATTATGGAGAAACGTTTTCAGGATCACAACCATAAACTTGCCCAGTATTGATCACGTAATGAAAGGAAGCACTGCTACGGAAGCAGAAGCAACATTCAGGAGGGTTCAAAATAATTCGCACGAATAATCTAGGCAAGTGTCGCTCCCTGTCACATACATTCACATCAGGCACCACTCTCTAGGCAGTATATATTGCAAGGTCTCAAAGAAATGGCTAAATCGAACGAGAACTCCACGCGAGCACACATCACCAACCAAGTGGCGTTAATGGAATGTGTACCTATTCGATCCATCTTCTATCTTAAGAGGTACTTCGGTACTTCAGTTGATACAATTCAGCAGTGACATTAGGACGTTTCCTTTATTCGGTAGTTTCGTTTGACATGTGCCTCAGTGTTTACCAACACTCAGAAATCGCGCAATATTATTCTAATTTATAATAACCGCTGAATTCAACAGTTTTTATCGAAAGTTCTCAGAGTGCCTCAAAACTTGGGTAGCTACCTCTCTCATATGAGATGCCGACCTTTCAATATCAAAGTAGTTTCAATGCGGAAACTAATTCATATTAGTTCCTATCGATCTCGAGCCCAAGACATAGTAGTGGGTTGTCAGGGGAAGCTCTACTATGCTGTACATCATGAAATAAAGGGTATACTCGAAAGCTAGTGGTATTATATTTTTATTATATTTATAACGCACACTAAATTAATTAACTAATCTTTGAAGTTTTACGCGCATGTGTTAATTTGAGAGTTGAGAGTTGTTGCGACGGAGCGCGGATGATAAGGCGACTTCTGTGGCTAAAACTGCATCATGTTGTGCATACAAATATCCGCCAGCAAGACCTTAAAACTGCTAATGACAAGGTGTAGCTGTGACAAACAAATATGATTACGCCGAGGGAGTTATGTTTATATGTGAATAAGTCGTCTAAAATTATCGAGTTAATTTAGGATAGAGTAGAGTTCTTATAGAAAGGCCAATTGTTTGATTGCTAGTTCTCCTTTTCGGTTCTAGAGGTATAGCTGCTACAGTTAATATTACCGCAGCTTTAATTTTACCTATCGTAGTACTCATCATTATTTACTGGCGCTGAACCGCCTAGGCAATTTTGACTGTTGTGTAAGAAGCCAGCTATCATTGCTTTGTTGCGCTAACCGGTTACACCAAGTCAAGATCAGTGCTCTCCATTTGTTTCTTCAACTCAGTAGAGGTCTTCCTCTCCCCAGCATATTCCGAATTTCTTCACAACTTCGAATTTATATACGTCAACATTGTTGTGGCTGCCAAGATGGCAGTAAGTACTTCGTCTTTCTCTCATTTACCGCAAGACCACTTTTTCTCAACTCTTTATCAAGCCACGAAAGCAAGACTTACCGCGCGCTTCTGAGGCAAGCGCCAAACAACTATACGTTGTTAATAGATTGTATTTAGATTGCTGATATAATTAGATTCTCAGGTTAAAGAAACCTCACTGAGCCTCGTTAACTCATCAGAGAGGATAATAGAATCTGAGAAAAGGGCTATAGTTTCGAAAGTAGTGCTGATGAGACCGTGCTTAAATGTTGCATTGAGGTGAGGTGTCTCCTTTTTCGGAACCGGCAAATTGTCAATAAGCTCGTATTCGCTCCTCTGGTCTTTGGGCATTTAATTTTCATGTTTCAGTAGATCTATTATCTTAGGTTCTTCTCTCCAAAGGAGCTTCGAAGAGTTCATTAACTGTTCTATAACTCTTTATCTTGACTTGCAAGACCAGTCTTGTTGAAGTTACGTATGAGTCTTACTACCGAGCGTAATTAGAGCTGATCTCTTTCTGTAATTGTTACTTAATTGAGTTAATTGAAAATCTGTCTCCGGTAAGGTTTGTGGCCATTGCCTTATTATATTCAAATATGTAAACATTCTGACTATGAACATGAATATGCATCTGAATATAAATATGAATATGAGTATGAATATGAATACATATATGAATGGAATACAAATATGAATGTGAATACAAATATGAATATGAATATGAAAACGAATATGATACAAATATGAATATGGAATATAAATATAGATATCAAGATCTCAATATAATGTTAACACGAAAGAATATGAATATGAAAATGATATGAATATGACTATGAATAGGAAGACGAAGAGGAATATGAACATGAATATGAGTATGACTATGAATATGAATTGTGTATAGGAGTATGAATAGTGAATACAAATATGATCTAGAAATATGAATAAGAATAAGAATATGGAATATATATATGACTATAGATATAAATATGTATCAAGAACATGAACATGAATGTGAATATGAATATGAATATGAATATGAATGTGCAGATGTATATGCAACATGTTCGAATAGTCAATATCAATATGAATATGAACATGAATTATTAATATGATATGAAAAGGAATATGAATACGAAATG
>JARSSU010034334.1:0-14632 GCA_029619165.1 Eurosta solidaginis
GTGATGCTAGTGTTGAAGAAAGAAACATGACTTTATCTATGTATTATTTTTAAATGCAGCCTAATTTAGATGAAAGGCCTTTAAAAATGTTTTTCATATTTTTTATTGCGACCTTTTGGAATACAAGAATTACTCGCTTTTCGCGAGTCCTACTATGAAATTCCAGTATAGTATTATATTTCTCGGCCTGTACCAAAGCTCAGCTTTTAGAATACAAACTTCACGAAACCGCTAACTTTTGCAACTTCGCGATCGGAAAGTAGATAATAAGGTCCTGAGAAGTCACCGATTTGGGGTTGGTAGGGCTGGATGACCGGTGGTTGTTCTTGCTGCAGATGGGCAAGTTGGGCTTTGCGGCTGAAATATATTTGTACCCTTCTTCCTTATAATGTTGGTGAGCAAGTTGTAAATGCTTGCTATGAATAAAGCTTCAAATTCTGTATCATACGGCTTTTATTTGTTCGCTTGCTGACGCTAGAAAAACTATTAAATTGTGCTGTTGACAAGCTTTTATTAGAAAAATTCTTCAATAAATCCTAAGATTTTCAAAATTTTCTTCCAAACAATCACAATTAATTGTAATTTTAGTTGCAGAAAATAAAAACCCGGTTCGGCGAATTTCTGTTTGAGAGACTAACGCGTTTGGCGTGACCATACGTCCAGCTAATGCCTTGTATGTTACAGCGTATGAAAAAATTATACAATTAAAGTTTAAACGTATGATTTACAATAAATACCTATGTACAGATATACATATGCGTATGAAATATTATGTTAATGATCAAACTATTAGCTTGAGACGTGTGGTCGCGTAGACAGAAAGAAAGAGCTTTTAGACAAAGTTTTTCACTCTTACCATACGGCCTGTTGGCCTATGAAGAGGTGTCAACTGCGAATGTCTCGCTACTCAGCAGCCTGATCACATATTTCCTCGGCCTGAGCCATTGCTTAGCCTTTCTAAAACACTGTCATGACGATAATTTTGCAACAACCGAAACTTATTTTCCAATTCGATTGCAAGTTGACTACATAAACTTTTTTCCGGAAAGTCGATTAGAGCCCACCTTCTTTAGACAATGCCATTTATGGGGTGATTCACTGTAAATCTAGTACATTCCTACCTCCTTGACTCGATTAATATTTTGAGAAGCTTTTCTTTGCGAAAAGTGGACCAGGGACCGTACTTTAAAAAAAAAGAAACCCTATTTTTGTTACGATTTGTCGAACATTTTGTATTAACCTAAACTTTTGAATTGATTAATATATGGATCGAATTTTTTTTCGGGTACCTCGTTAGCTTTTGGCCAATGTTAACATTTGAAAGTTTGGAATTTTGAATGTATTTTAGTAACCTTGCCTAGTTGATAATTGGGTTTCTATTTTCGGAAGTGGTCCAGGGACGGATTATTTTTCGAAAAATCGTATTTTTAGCTGGATGGGTAGCGACGATAGGGAAGGGAAAAGGACGAGGTAAAAGGGCGAGGCCAGTGCAAAGAGGGAGAAACAGTAACGGAACGATACCTGCAGTTAAAGAAAAAGGTGATGTTGCAGGGACAGCGGCTGGAACGCTAATAGAAGCAGTGAAAGAGTAAAGAGGATGGAAAGGAGAGGCATAGAGCTTTAGATAGAGAAAGATTACTTTCTTTTTATAATTCTTCAAATTTTAGGATCATCTTAGGCGCAAACACATGGGTCACTTCTTTTATTATGCCAAACTATTATATAGCTAATTACAGCAAGATTTTGGAATTTTGCTGGGCTTATCTGTACAATTTTGAAATAGCAAATTCTTTTAATTCAATAATACCGCTCAGAGCAATACCTTATTCCTCAACCGTTTTTTTTTAATAAATAGCAAAATTAAATTTAGTACACGCTTTTCCCCTTCATATTCTAACGCCGCATAGTGGCATTTTTGCTTGGTTAAAACGCGAAAAAGTAAAAATTTTCAAGTCGTTGTTTGTGTAATTTGAATGCAGTTTCTGTTTAAAATGTCCACAGTATATAACTGTTATTATCATTTCTTATAATTATTGTTCTTATTCAATAATTTTCTGCCAAACTCTGAGTTGTTGTTGCGCTAAGTCGTACAATATACAGAAGTGAAATAACGCGTGGTTTAAAATTAAATAAATCTTTGTGGGGAAACAAAAGCTAAACTATTTTTTGGTTATTTAAAATCAACACCTAATTATATTATTTTGCAAGTGTTCAAAAGTTTTTTGAGTTTTTTAATGTGTATTATTTTTGTGCTGAAAATATATAAAACCGTGAAAAGAAAAGCCGGCCAAAAGTTTGAACCACGCTGAACGACAATAATTTTTGTATTTCTACAATAATTCAGTATTATTATATATAACTCAAATGATTTTTCATCCCGTAGGTCCCCCGTAGGCCCCGTGGCCAAAACCAAAGGATAAGGCCGTTTTAGACCACGTGTGTACTGTTTTAGGGAGGGAGTAAATAGAGACGAGGGATTGTATGATGAATGCTGCAGTAAAGTTCGAATTTTTTTATCAGAGCTTCGTATGTGAATTCCACCAAAGTTAATTTTCTAGGAAAGTTTGCTTCATGGCTTGCAGAAGATAAGAAATTTAAATAAAGGTATGTTCAATTGTGAACAAAAGAACGAGATAAGGCTATAGAAAGTTTTTGTTTGGGGTAAATGCGAGATTTTGGGAGGGGGGGTCCAACCCCCCAAACCCCTTCGCCTATCCTCACTGAAGGGGGGTAAGGCATACAAACATATACGCTCGGCTTGAATGAAATATGTTCGTTTTTCAGTGAGTTATTAATTTTTCGCGCCTAAATCATGCAAAAATGCCACTGTGCGCCGTATCAACAATTCATTTTATCAATTTCAATTTGTTATTTACACTTTCAAATGCTTTTGCAATCATCTTTGCTATGTTTGTTGTTGTTGTTGTTTTACTCTATTAGCCGGTGTTGTTGTTTGATTGTCCGGCTGGTTGATAATTCAATTGCCAGCATGTTGACAGAAATTCATAAAGTTTTTAACGAGCCATCAACACAAGCCCAATATTCAATACATATATACACACACATATAAAATGTGCAACTTTTGAATATATACAAACATATCTATATACAACAAAAGCAAGAGCAACATACTGCAACTACAAATGAGACATTTTCTTGTAAATTGTAGTACCGTTATGCTTTTGAATGTTAATATTTGGCCACTTGTTGGCATTTTGATTTTTACAAATGCACTTATTTTCCTCCCCTGTATTTTGACTGCTTTCATATCTATGTTGGTACAGCTTTGTGTTTTTTCCTATGCAGCTACCACAAATGTCTGCAACAGAGCTCAGCCAAATGCCGAATTGAAATCTGAATCTCCAGCTTGAATGCAATTGACGATGACTGAAGCGAATTGAACTAAATTTTTGATTATGTGGCAAAAATGTTAAATAAAATTAAACAGAAAAGTATCTCATGTTCTGGTGTGCAGCATCCTTGGATGATACAAATGTAGAAAAACATAAGCACATAAACATATTTATATGCAAACTTACTCGATGTATACATATTTATGTCTGCCTATTCATTTTAGCTTGAACACTCTATGTGCTAAACTAACAATTTTGGATTGAACTATGTACGTATTTATGTTTGTTGTATTTGCTTAAATGCAAACGTTGCATGTATAAAATGTTCTATCTTTAATTGGCTATTAGATGCATTTAAGCATATTCATCAATTTACGAAACATTTTGATCAATTTAATTGATTCAATTAAATACCCATATCATTAACATTTTTGTGCCACGTAGTCAATTTGAAATTTTAATATGCTTGTGGGAAATACGCCTATGTACTTTATTGATTGAACTTTTTTGTTAAGCAATTTAAATTGAATTTGTATGGGAAAAAATTTCGTTTTTGCACTATCTTTAAATATTTTTACCAGAAAAATCAACAAATTTCATTAGGGGGACTCATGAAAGCATATAAACTTATAAGGTGTAAAATTATATCCATTTACACACGCGCTTATATGAACGCACCTAGCTAATACTCTTGATAAACTTGATTGTTTATCAGCTGTATTACTGCTGAACAAAATTTTTTTGATTGTTATACAAATTAAAAAATGCCAAGATTAAGTGAAAAATCAAAACTAAAACGCATTTACTTGCTGATGTTGGAGATTTCTGATGAAAATGCCTGCTGTAATGTCTGCAAGGTTGCATTCCTTTGAGTTTACCGCGTTTACACAATGAAATGTGCGCGTAAATTTATACAAATTGGGTAAATGATTTTTCATACAAAATTTGACAGCTCGTTTACGCACTAGATAAATTTATACGGTTACATGAGTCCCCCTATTATGTTGAGACTTAAAATCGAATTTCAATGTAATACGATAAACGTGCAAACCTTTGTTAAATGTATTAAATATTTTGGGAAAAAAAGAAACTACACTACAGCAGACGAACAAAGCGATAGCTAATTCACTTAAAATTTTTTCAAAGTCTTTTCGTACAGGAGTGGAATTCGAACCCGTAATCCTGCGATAATAGATCTGTTGACAAACAGACTCGACCAAGGTTATCTTTTATGTACAACTTTTTCTGAAAAGCCTTCTCTTGTATTCGTTTATACTTTCGTATAATATACTTTGTATGTTTGTATATTTGGTGCATGCAAGCTATGTATTGTTGTTGGCAAGTTCTGATCTTTGATTTATCAAAGAGTAAATCAGATGATTCAAAGACATAGATCAAAATGATTCACCTCCACTGCATCAAGCAATTAAAATGAAATAATAATAACAAAAACAACAAACGGGAAAATGTTAAGTGAAGTTAAGCCACATAAAAACAGACGCAGTGATAGCCTAATGGTAGGCCTGCTGGTGTTAGAAATTTGACGTCTCGGGTTCGAATCTCACTCGAGAAGAATATAGTTTCTAATGCAAAAATACAAAGATATCTGAAGAGATAAGGCAAGTTTCCTAATGCGCAGGTTATGGACTCAGTTTTTTTAGAAGCCCAATAACAAGCCACTATAATATGATATTTAAAACTTTTCCAAAATTCAGCGATATAATTTTATTTAATTAGGATTTGTTCTGTGAATTCATTCTTAAATATTCTTTGCCATAAGCTTTATAAAACTGATGATATAGTTTAAATCAAAGACAGTCAGTTTCTTGTCAAGGCAACAAACTGTGTTCGGCCTACACACGTACATGATGTACTTTTTACGGGTGGACAACCCCGTTGGGTGAGTCCTCTCTTGTCGAAGATCAGTGATCTAAATAAATTAAAATAAAATTTTGCAAAAAACTCTTCAAAGTCTGTCACCCTGCACAAGCAATCTTCTAATATGTCTTTTTTTTTATTTTATGGTCTACAATTAATCGTTTAATAATCAAAAATACTTAATAGGCTTAATTTCAAACCGTTATTTGGGTTAAGCGTTTATCGTTCAAATATTTTTTTATATTAATCAGTTGACTTGAATTAAACTTTCAATCGACCAAAGTAGCCGGGTTAAATTCTAGTCAACTTTAACTTAAGATTAAAATATAAAAACCGGTCTTTCAATAATATTCCGTACTAATAAAAATCATTCGTACGGCATTTGTATTCAGTTAAAATGCCTTAAAAAAATTTATCATTCCGGGAGGGCAATAGCCGAAATAATTATTTCCGTACTCTTAAAGTTAAAGAAGAACGCAGTCCTCATATATTTCCTTCAAGGCTTTGAAAGAATTTGCTAATACCCTAACTTTTATTTTCAGCTGATTTTTATTTTTAGCTGATACAAAAATAAAAATGTAAATTTACAAAAATGCACTGCTCGTCCATATCACACAGAGTTATATGAATCTGTGATTATTATTTCCATATCAATTGATGAAACATGCACTGAATGTGGATTATGCTTTGTTTTCCTAACTGGCAAGGTGTCATGCCTTCAGAGTTTCACAGTATATCATAAGCTTTTAATACAAAAATAAGCCATATATCAACCACATTCCATATCTTAAATAAAAAAATTATTTAGTTGACGGAAACTGTTCCTAGAAATATATTTACGTATTGATAGTAAAAATATGTATGTATGCAACTACGTCAAGTAAAATTAGCTTATGATCAGTAAAATAAAATAATAAATATAACCAAACAGATAATTTACAACCCCATCCTTACGTTTGCAATTATTATACGTGTTAGAGTGACTCAAATTATATTTACAAAAAAAATGGATATGTGTATGTTTAGTTCGTTAATATTAGCTTAACTTGTATGTTTGTATGTATGGATAAACAAAAACGTTACGTAAACGCACGGACACCCGTGTATAAAAGTGGTACGGCATGTTTGCGAGTACACGATTGATTGTTTTTAATAAAGAATGTGCTTACTAGAATAATAATACAACATTTAAAACATTTTTAGATCTTTGCTAAAATATTTCAGAAGAGCCTAAAGATTTTCGTAGGTTAGATAAGCTTGAATGTACCTTCATGAACTGACATTAAAAATTATATTCTACGGGAACTCACATAGGATATCATATAGAAGAGTTTAAGCTGAAAGCTTGTAAGCATTTTAAAAAGAGTTTCATAATTCAATCTCATATATGAAGACTTAGTGAAGAGCAAGTAATCCAACTTTTGAGCTAGAAATGGAAAACAGAACTTTATTGGCTCGAATTTTCATTCGCTATTTTTAATTCTTTTTATATCGAAGTAATGAAAATACATTTCTCTCGTCACTCACCTCCTATAGATACATTTTCAAGGTAATAGTCATTAAGAAATCAAACGGAGAATAACTCTTCCAGCAAGTGCTACTTTGGATTGAATTGAAAGTTCAGTCCTCTCTCGACGAACTGATGTTTGGCTCGGTATCATGAACGCTGTCGAGATAGGAGGAGATAGCTATGGGAGTGTTCGAGAGAAAAGTTCTCCGGAAGATTTGTGGCCCTATCCCGGATGTCGACGGCGAGTATCGAGGAGGTATAATGATGAGCTATATGCAGAGAATAAGAACCTAAAGGCATCGCTGGCTAGGTCAAGTTATGCGAATGGACGAGACGCTCCCGCCAAGATAGTTTGGAAGCACAGGAAGGGTGAGACCTTAACTGATTTGGGGGAGGCAGATTAAGGAAGACTTGACCTTCCTTGGTGTTCCCTATTGTCGTCAGTTATCGCGAAAGAGGGATAGCTGGCGTGACAAGTTACGACACGAACAAAATCATTAAGAAAAGTCCTTCTTTGGTGTCGTTTTGGATTTAAGATGCTACAATGCGAAACCCGTTTAGACTCCAAACCAAATATTAAATGCGATTACCGAAAATCGTTCTAATTTACTTACATCCAAAATCCTACAAAACAAAATAATTTAAATATTGTGTAAAGTGTTTTAAAAAGCTTCTTGACTCCTGTAAAAAATCCTCAATTTTTTAAGGTGAGTCACCCTAATACACAAATATGTAGTACAAACTCATCATTTTTACAGGCAATCACACATTTATCTATCGAACTTATTGTTTGTTTGTTGTGCTGACTGACGAAAAGCATTTAATCGACAGCAACATATTTGATTTTAATATTCATACGCTGTCATAAATTCATAAAAAAAAGCACCGTTTAGCCCACCGTTATCTAGTTTGTTGATAAACATATACACAGGTGCATATACCAGCATGCTGACATCCACGTCATCAAATATATGCTAGTACTTCATTGTGCACTTCAAAGCGCATAAGTGGGAGACAAATGCAGGCTCGACACAACTCGGCTCAAGATGGCACAAAAAATAGTGCATGCTCGCCCAAAAATGTGCACCTTATATAAGGTTCATTACATATTTAGGAACTTTCCCCTGGATATGAATCCAGTACGCCCCGACACTAGAACCTTCTGGTCCTAGACCTCACCTCACCCGTGGCGATTTCTGTTTCTTTAGCAGCTGGGGGCTGGCGACCCCAAGTTTCTCATAGAACTAGGGGTTGGAGGCGAGATGACCCAGAGGGTTTAATATGGCCATATTAAATCGCTCCCGAGATTTTCAGGATAGTACCTTTATGGTGCTTATTACCGGAAACAGATCTTTATCCGTTAAAGGCCCATAAACATCGATAACAGTCTTTATCTTTACAACAACAACAATAGACCGATTGCCTCGGGAAGGACTTTTTTGACCTCTCGAACCTTTGGATCTATGCGGGAATATTCTACGCCTCTTAACCACCTTGCGGCATCGATCTTATTTTGGTGTTTTGTTGTCTTCAAATTTAAAATGTACCTCTTTCTGAGATACAACCTGATGTACGCTAAAAGCGCATGTAGCAGCAGTACTTAGAGTGAGGTTTATTAAGCTTATTATACGATTTTTTGGTCCTAGTATCTTACACCACTTTTTTATGGTTATCCATATATATCTAGATACATATAATACATGCATGAGAACTGTGACTGTAGTAGTCTGCGTGCATACTCCACACATATACATATGTAAGTGGGCACTACATACCAGCAACTCACTTGCAAAGCCAACGAACCGCGCTAACGATCGTCCGCCGCCAGCGTCAGCTGTACACCGCCGCATGATGCTTTTGGGACGCACTGTTGCCACACAGGTTGTTTGCTGTTTTCAATTTTGTTTTTAGTTTTTTTGTGCTCATATTTTCTTTTCATATCTTTTGTGCTATATTGTTGTTGTCATGTGTTTTTATTTATTTTTTTTGTTTTTGTTTGCTCTAGCATCGAGCATCTGCAATAAATTGCTTGCGAATGAGTTTGCTCATTCGTTTGGCTGATAGAATGCATATATACATACATACAAATGTTCCATATTCACGCTTCGGGTGCACCATGGCGTATGAGTAATGAACAGGTGGCATTGGTTTTCTGCGTCGTTTCTCAAATTTGTTGCATTTCGTGCTATGTTGCGGCACTCTTGGGCATTATGGTGCAACATTTGTGTATCCGTTGCCTGAATAGTTATGTATGTGTGCATGCATGTATGTAGCTCCTGACCGGTCGCACATTGCGGCCACTCCAAAAAATTTAAAGCATATTTTCAGGCCATACCCACCACATGTTTACAATTTTATTACCTTTACACATTTCCTTCGCCGAATTTTTGTTTTTTCCTATTTTGTTGTTCAGCTCAGAAAGTTGGGCGCTCTACTACGAAGGCTTAAGTTTTTTTTTGGTTATTTTTTAAGTTTAAGTAGCTCTCCTTGGACTTCGCAACAAACTGGCTACTAACATTTTGTTTTTACTTTGCTTGCTGTTCCTTTTTTTGTTTATCTAATCTACATTAATTACTCACTCTACATTTTGCTTGCTAATTTTTGTAAAAGCTAATTCCACTGCAAGCTACTTAACATGGTGTGTATTTGTTGCTGTGATTTCCAGCTTTAATGAACAAGTTTGGTTGCTTGCTGGAAATATTCGAAGCTGAACAGAAGAAAAAAGAAAACTATAAGATTAAGTGAGTCACCCAATTCAAGGTAATTCAAAAAATGCATTTAGCTTCATCAAGTTTTGTTCATTCCATGGCAAGGCACTCCTTTCGTGCTTTCATTTGTTGTTTCCTATTTCACCCAAAAAAAGTTTATACAATAGTCGAAAGCGCACTCAGATCTGTCGAAAAAAACCCGGATAAAAGAGAATTTATGTAATTTTTTTTTATATAGAGAAAAGGTTTTGCTAAATAAATTTATTGCACAGTACAAATAAAATTGGCATAATATCACTTCATACTTAATACGAAGACAAAATTATGATTACAACGACTGTATCACGATATAAAGAATATAATCGATACTTTTCGAAATTCTATAAAATTTTTGACACTGTTTCTAGTCCGATAAACTCTTCCTCCTTAAGTTGGTGTTTGTTAAAATTTCCAAAATAGCCGTGTAATTTTTAATAAGAATTTTCTCTAACCAGGAAATGTTTCCCAGACTTTTTCAAAGGATTTCGGTACCTTAAATAAGAATTTGGAATCAAATATTTTAGTTTTATTGTGGTTTTTCCGGACACTAATTCATAAGAGTACGAAAGAGTGTTTCGACTGCATTTGATGTATTCCGACGTGAAAATTCCACTTCAATAAAAAGCAATCACTTCTTTTCAAATGCTGTTTATTTTTATATTAATTTTTTCTTTTAATAAATTTATATTTATATATGTATATATATGTATGTTCAGGCCGGCTTTCTTCTATTAGGACCGTAGTTGTGTAACTAAATTATTTAACGTGAGTACCTGTCTTTGGTAGACCCGACCCCACGGTGTCAAACACGTACCTAATTCCATCACAAGTTTTGATATGGAGTTTATCCAAGCTCCAACTATTTTAAGGATAATGGCATCCGATTGTAAGGCAACTTCACCTTGAATTCCAATACCGTTCCACACAGAGCACAAATATTTCGTTGTAACATGTTCTGATGCTAGGGCTCATCAGATACATGATACTATTCCACAATTTTAATACAAGTATAAGGCGATGTAAACAACCCATTCTGGGCACCAGGAATAATAAGAAAACTAAACCTGCTTCACAATTAAAGGAATGTGATAATCCTTTCTCTAACATATCATGATCAAAATGTCCCTTCTCCTTGAATAGCTTCTTCGACGTAATCTATAAGGTTGAAATGACTGTTCGCCTGAATAACATGTTTCTAATGCTTGCACTCATCAGACGCATGAATAGTAACAGGTAATAGCACATTACATTTAGTCTCCCAACTTTGAATCATCTGTTTAACTCCACTCATATTTTAGGGATGTGATCAACCTCTTATTTGACCTTCCGCAGAAGAGTCTTCGAACATTCATGCTTAGGTTAGAACAGTATTGAGGCAGTTTACCTTGTGTGTGGATCAAGAGTAAGAGTTTGCATATAGCTACTTTCAATCGAAAAAATACCGCATTACTCCGAAGAGACTGCTCTGTTGTCTGATTCGAAGACTGAATCGACGGCATTACTCCGAAGAATACTTTATTGCCCATTCCAACGAAGAAGAGACTGCATAGCTTCATTAAGTATGCTTTATTGTCAACTTCCATGAAAGTGAATTCATCGTTTAGAGGAAAACCCAACGGCTAAAACAAAAGGAAACCCAAAACACGATTTTTGAAACCACAGCCCCCGTGATTCATCCGAATCCTAAAGGCGGGACTTGAATACAAGCATTATGCGATACATTGTATCAGATCACATAATAAGGTCGCACAACCGCTACACACTGTCTACTCTGCTCTCTTTGGAGTAAACATCAGTCATGGATTGGATAGCCATGGTAATATGGTCGCCTTTTACGATCGGTATACCTACCGCGGGTAAGTTGTGTAACTAGGGAAGGAAGCCTTATATTTCTTTCAACTTTAATGCTTTCAAAACTACGGACTCATTCAGTCTATGTGAGGTCCTCATGGACCGCTTATAATTGCACTTGGAAATAATTGCATTTTTGAGTACTATATTTCCTTTTGTACTGAAAAAATTTTTCGTGGAGAAGGGTGCAGTGAATATATGTAGCTAGAAAACTTAATTATCTTACAACAATATCTTGATAATCAGAACCAAATTAGATAATCTAACCCAAAATTCAGGTTGGGACGTGTCGATGCACAAAATAGAATAGTTCAGAAATTCCACATTGCATCTTCATCCATCGTGACCGTGATGTAACAACACGTTTTCTTTGCCTTTAGGTACACTAGAATACTTTGTGCATATAGCTTTCGACAATTTCGAAAAATTCGAAAAATTTACTTCTTCGGCAAGAGCTGCAACTGCTTGTTGACAAGTAAAGAAAATGTTGATCTAGATAGACCAAAACAAAAGCAAATACACAAATGTAACAACAACTTTTCGTACCCTCATTAGGTTAGAAATACTGTCATTTTGTTACTCACATGATGAGCAACAAGTAGCTAATAAGATGTTTTTGTTTTTTAAAATGTTCTTGTTAGCTCCCATAAGTACTCGAAACTCATATTTATCATACGCTTCTTCACCGAGTGAAATAATCGCAGCTGCAGTAGGTACATAACATTACACGTTTAGCAATGTTGTTGTTTAAATATACAAACCTATATTGCCTACCGAAGCCTAACAGAGGTTGGTAATTTTAATAATAAAATCACGTGATTGCCACAATTATTTCCAAGTTTAAATGCACTGCCTTTATATTTCGATTTTGCTGTTATTTTATTCAGTCGCGCACTAGGCCGAAGTGCCTTAAATTGTGCAACTACTTTCTTGTCTTCGAACTTTCACTCTGGCTGCGAGAAGGTCTTAGCGCCCAAATTTAGGCACTAGACTTCAAAAATTTCAGCATTTTGTTCCTGCGTCGTAGCTGCATGATTTTTAGATTTTCTCTCTTACAATATTCGGCTGCCGTAATATATGACCCCAAGTTGATATCCGGGATCAATTAAAAGTCCTTTGCAATTGGTACAAAAAAATGTTAGGCTTATCGTCAGTTAGGATGTGGATTTGGCCCTATATCCTCAGAGATATAACTTTCAAAATTATTTTATTACTAACATGCACATCAACTTAGCAAAACTCAAAACAGTCTAGCAGTACTATGTGTCTGTGTCCGATTCCCTACAAATATCAACATTTTCGAGAAGAAAAATCAATCCACCTTTTGAAGTATTAGCGCATTATATGATTATGGCCATTGATACAAATTTCGTAATTTGTGCGAATCATACTTTTACCATTATGGCCCCATCGCTAAGTTTTGCCATCTGAAAAGTGCTCCATGGAAAGAGCTCGCATTGAAGTATCTTCGCTTTTAACCGTCTTACCAAATAATGACTATTCACTTGCTGGTCCATCAGCTGGATCCAACCTTTTATTCACACTATTATGTTCCCATATCCCTCTTTGAGGTTGTGCCTAGTTCTTTATAGTACAATACGATTTTGAGTGAAACCATACTGTGATTTGCAAAGTATAATATAGCACTTCGCTGGATATCCAAGCATAATAAAGAACAGAACTACATCAAAACGAGCTCGTAATGGTTAACATAATACGTAATAGGAATTTTTTGGTTAGATGGGGTTACTCCATAAAATCTATTCAATTAGAGCGTAAAGTGGCTCAAACAGACAGGTATGCAACAATTTAAGGTAACTTGGAATACCAGAAACGGACACACCTCCGCAAATTCTTCGAACACGAGTGGATTGGAGGTATGATTAAATTTGCATCTGGTTCTATTTTCTGTGACAGCGACAATAATAATAATAATAACAATAACAATAATAATATAATAAGATGAATGTATTCCATAGTTAATCAATGTTCATCCATACCTAGTAAATAAAAATAAATTTAATCAAACCGGTGTCTGAGTTTTTTTCATTTTAACTATTTTGAACTGCTTAGCTCTTTAAGCATTTCGATTATATGGATGACCGTATATTTCAGTCAAAAGGCTCATAATTGCGACGATGGAGATATATATATATAATATATATGTATATATTTAAGTACATATGTAAAAGGTACTTCACACAAAATTACCCTTTTAATTTTGGGGTTTTTGCTATTTGTTTACTTATCGACTTTGCTATGTATGTTTCTTTTAGAAGATGTATTATATTAGTATGTATTGTATGTGTGCAAATTTATTTGTCTTCACGTCTATTTGCATTTGCTTATTGATTTGTTTTTCATTGTTTGTTGATTTTACGCTTCATAGAGGGAGTGACTAAAGTAAATAAATGACATAGAATTGCATGTATGCAGAGACAGTTATGTGTAAATCCTATCCTTGTTTTTGTGCGCTTAAAGGCGGTGCCACGAATGACATTTTTCATACAGATGCGTTTAACACAAGCTTATGCATTCCAATAACATCGCCACAATCAACCAAGATGTTGCGTTTGTAAATATGAAGGAACTTCAGACGTAGCAATTGAAGTTTATTACGCCTTGCCCATTCACATACAAAATTTCGCGAAGCACTGGTATAAACGTTATCCCCTTACAACAAAGATACTTGCTAACATATTTTGTGTCGTATTCATTTGTTATATTACAGTTTTTACTCTGCGAAAAATGTTAGAAAATTTACCAACCAGTGGGAAAAATAATTTCACTTGCAAAGTGTGTCAACACCCTTAACCAAAACAAATGTCACATTCTTCTTCTTATGACTTTGCTTGTAACAAA
Source organism: Eurosta solidaginis (assembly GCA_029619165.1). Classification (NCBI taxonomy): domain Eukaryota; kingdom Metazoa; phylum Arthropoda; class Insecta; order Diptera; family Tephritidae; genus Eurosta; species Eurosta solidaginis. Next base: position 14,202 of record JARSSU010034334.1, read on the forward strand.
ATTTGGGAGATGGCTACTTTTCAATATCAGATGGCGCCAGTGTCGCTCATTCTACCGTTCTCCATAAAAATGCGTGCAATCTACTCATAATGCATAAGCTTGTGTTAAACTCATCTATATGAAAAAGTGCTTATGTGTCGGGGCTTTAAATGCTAATTAATCTTGTTTTAGCATACCATAAACTAAAGCTTTGTCATGTGTTCAAAGATATTTCAAAGAACATATTTTTTAATATATATATTTTTTTTGATGATTTACTCTCATATAAGGCACTGGCCAGATAAGCCAGACTGTCTATTCTGTAAGATTTTCTCGGTTCATTTTTAGGAGCCGAATTTAAAAAGTTTATTTTGTTGATATCAAGGCACAAATTTACATTATTACATATTACTTACTTAATTGACGTTTAACCATTTAAACAGTTATGAAAG
>JARSSU010034335.1:0-16098 GCA_029619165.1 Eurosta solidaginis
AAGGCTAAATTTAGAAAAAAAAGAAGCTAAAAAAAGGCCAGAAATTTTTTTGTTAATTCATTAAATTTTTTTTATATTTTAGTTTACACATTTGTAAATAAAAACTTATAAAAATAACTTAAGCATAACTTCCTGTTTCAAAACATGTCAGGCACATTTTCTTTGACTAGCACATGGAATTACTTTAAATGATTGCATATGTGTATATATATAAAAAAATATTACAAACTAATTATTTATATAAAATATTCCCCGTCTGAAGAATTAGAAGAGCTTAAGTCTGGGTATAAAGTTTGGCTATTTACCAATGATATGAGATCATCGGTAATTTCAAAAGATAAGCATTTTAACGAGCATCTTATATTAAGCAGCGCATTAAGCATTTTAATTTTTAGTTTGTTCCTTAATTTAGTTTTCAGAATTTTCATGCCACTAAAAACTCTTTCAACCTCCGCGCTACTGAGTGGTAATACTAAAAAACTAAATATGAATTCGACAAGTTCTAAAAAAGGAGGTTCGTTTAATGCATTTTTATGTTCTCGGACTTCGGACCAAAATTCCATGGCGGAGTGTACATTTTTCCATGGTATAGTTATAAGTTTTCGCCACTGCAGCTCTATTAATGCTATTTGACTTGAAGAATAACTATACTTCTCTTTTTCAAAGTAAGAAAATACATCTGGCTTTGAAATTTTCAACGAATTTTCAGCAGAAAAAGAATTAATCTTTTGTAGAGAACTCATATATTAGGTATTAGGTGTTCACAGGAACTATTGAAATTATTTTATTTTAGAAATTTTTAAAAATTCATTCGGAGTAAAAAAGGCTAGAAAAAAGTCACGAAGCTAAACACAAAATTTCGAGGCTAGAGGCAAAAAAAAGGCTAAATCTAGCCTCGAAAGGGCTAACCTGGCAACACTGGAGACCAGTAAGGAAAATAATTCTTACACGTGAATTTGCTGTAAATCGAGCAAAGAGTCAGCTCACATGCACCTCGGCAACGACGCCACTGTTGGTAGCCATAAATTCGAAATAGTAAAAGACTTCATTTATATCGGAAGCAGCATTAACACTAAGAACAACAGCAGCTCTGGAATCCTGCGAAGAATCACTCTTGCCCATAAATGCTACTTTGGACTAGAGAGGCAATTGAAAAGTCAAGTCCTCTCTCGGCAAACGAAAATCATGCTCTACAAGTCACTTGTCGTACCCTCTTGAATCAATTTGGTATTTTAGTCGCCTCTTATGATAGACGCACCTGCCGCGAGTATATCCTAAGCCCCCTAACCCGTCTTATGGATTGGGTAAGATTTTTGAAAGTTAGAGAAATATATTGTACAGACTGAATAATTATGGCAAAATTACAACAGCGGAAAGAAAAGCAGGTAATGGTTGTTGAAAGCTTTGGAACGTCCAAATATGCGGAAGTAAGACTTTTGAGCCATAAACAGCCCAACATTCATATCTGAAACGCTGATTAGGCGAGATTGTTCCATATGAACTGGTCCAGAGGGGGATACATACCTTCAGAGTTAATAATATACGTTAGGTGTATTCCTGGACTTAGAGGATCCCTTCAGTTACGTTATTACGGATCGCTCTGCATTTGAGAAACATCATCATTAATCTGAAAACGGGGTTCCGATAGGTGCTTTGTTGTACAGCTCGTGTTTTTTGATGTAAACAAGTACACCAATTCCACAGCGAGATGAAACCAAAATATGACTGACGATCATCGAAAAAAATACTAATGAAATACGGGATTTCGCTAAGAGATTCGACAATTAAGAATACAAGAACAGATCAAAGATAACACGTGGAATATCCGAATTCAGCGAACGTGATTCGATTCGAGATCTTCAACAGGCGGCGTTCCTACGCAAGGAAGCTTCGGGTCTCCCGTCAGTATAATAACAAATTAGTGAAATATAGTACTAGTTCACAACGAGTTTTGAAGTAATATAGTGGTGCCACCGTATCATCGTCAATGATATTATCATATAAAATTAAACAGTTAAGCGCATTGTTCAGATGCTCAACGGGAGCTAAGACAGTCGGAAAATAGTCTAGGTCTACGCTAGTGCTGACCTTATTTAATTTTCTGCAGCGTAACAAACATAGTTTTTTTTATTCTCACACGCGTTTCGATACTTTTTATACATCTTCTTCAGGGAGTCCGATTTAAGTAACTTCCCATTAAGCTACAAAAGTGAAACTTCACATATAGGCTAAGACACCGAGACAATGCAACAAAAGTAGAAAAAACAAATAAGGAAGGCTAAGTTCGGGTGTAACCGAACATTATATACTCAGCTGAGAGCTTTGGAGGCAAAATAAGGGAAAATCATCATGTAGGAAAATGAACCTAGGGTAACCCTGGAATGTGTTTGTATGACACGGGTATCAAATGGAAGGTATTAAAGAGTATTATGAAAGGGAGTGAGCCTTAGTTCTATAGGTGGACGCCTTTTCGAGATATCGCCATAAAAGTGGACCAGGGTGACTCTATAATGTGTTTGTACGGTGTTGGTATCAAATGAAAGATGGTAATGAGCATTTTAAAAGGCAGTGGGCCTAAGTTCTATAGGTGGACGCTTTTTCGAGATATCGCCATAAAAGTGGACCACGGGTGACTCTATAAAGTGTTTGTACGATATGGGTATCAAATTAAAGTTGTTAATGAGGGGTTTAAAAGGGAGTGACCTTTAGTTGTATATGTGAAGGCGTTTTCGAGATATCGACCAAATGTGGACCAGAGTGACCCAGAACATCATCTGTCGGGAACCGCTAAGTTATTTATATATGTAATACCACGAACAGTATTCCTGCCAAGATTCCAAGGGCTTTTGATTTCGCCCTGCAGAACTTTTTCATTTTCTTCACACCCATCTTACAAAGTTTTTTTCTAAACAACAATGTTTCATTCCTTTTTTCATATTTCATTTTCATTTTTCGTAATTTTCGATATCGAAAAAGTGGGCGTGGTCATAGTCGGATTTCGGCCATTTTTTATACCAAGATAAAGTGAGTTTAGGTAAGTACGTGAACTACGTTTAGTAAATATATATCGATTTTTGCTCAAGTTATCGTGTTAACGGCCGAGTGGAAGGACAGACGGCCGACTGTGTATAAAAACTTGGCGTGGCTTCAACCGATTTCGCCCACTTTCACAGAAAACAGTTATCGTCATAGAATGGCATTTGCCCCTACCAAATTCCACAAGGAGTGGTAAATTTTTGTTCGACTTATGGCATTAAAAGTATTATAGACAAATTAAATGAAAAAGGCCGGAGCCACGCCCATTTTGAAATTTTATATTATTTTTGTATTTTGTTGCACCATATAATTACTGGAGTTGAATGTTGACATAATTTAATTATATACTGTAAAGTTATTAAATTTTTTGTTAAAATTTTACTTTAAAAAAATTTTTTTTAAGTAGGCGTGGTCGTCATCCGATTTTGCTAATTTTTATTTAGCGCATATATAGGAATAGGAGTAACGTTCCTGCCAAATCTCACCATGATATCTTTAACGACTGCCAAATTGCAGCTTGCACAACTTTTAAATTACCTTCTATTAAAAGTGGGCGGTGCCATGCCCATTATCCAAAATTTTACTAATTTTCTATTCTGCGTCATAAGGTCAACCCACCTACCAAGTTTCATCGCTTTGTCAGTCTTTGGTAATGAATTATCGCACTTTTTGTGTTTTTCGAAAATTTCGATATCGAAAAAGTGGGCGTGGTTATAGTCCGATTTCGTTCATTTTAAATAGCGACCTGAGATGAGTGCCCAGGAACTTACATACCAAATTTCATCAAGATACCTCAAAATTTACTCAAGTTATCGTGTTTACGGAGGGACGGACGGACGGACGGACATGGCTAAATTAATTTCTTTTTCGCCCAGATCATTTTGATATATAGAAGTCTATTCCGTTACGGATTACCGTTATGCGAACAAAATTAATATGCTCTGTGAGCTCTGCTCAGCTGAATATAAAAATTCCGTTAGGTTGTGCACGGTTAAATAATAAGATAAGAATTTGGAGCGCAATTAATTGACTATATATTGATAAGTTAACTCCTTTTCTACCAACTTTCGCTCCACTTTTAAATTTTTATTTCTCATAAATATTTTTACAATTTCTATGTCAAAGTTTTAAAATCAAAGTTCAGCAAGAATATATATTTATATAAGGACACTATTTTCGCTGATTTTTGTCCATGATTACATTTTTTTATTTTCTTTGTATTGTAATATTGACTTCGCCTGTGTGGTTTATTGCATCATGACCTAACCTGAACGAAATTTTCGCTGTCACTTATTCCTTCCGTATTAAGCTCTGTATTGATTTGAAATATACATAGATGACAGCGTTTTCCTCCTAATGCCAGTCAAATAGTATGCTAACATTTTGCTCAATTTCACTCTTTAACTTTTTTTATAAATTTTCATATACAACTTTTAGTTATTACAAATGAAAATCTGATTTTGCAACTACCAATTTTTGGCAAAACTTTTGACTATTTTGCATACTTTTTTACAACACTAAGGAAGAGTGATTATGTCCTACAAATAATCGACAACTCTGACAGCATCACATTCCAAATGTTTCCCAAATAGTTCTCTAATCGAATTCTAACCTAGTTCTGTAATCTAGTTTTCAATTAGAGATGCATTAGAGAACTAACGTTAGATACTGTGTATGAGGTGGGTTTTGTCGAAGGATGAGGGAGCACTCAGTCAATCCAGGGTCGATTAGAGGTCCCACAAACCCCCACTTAATAAGAACACAGTATTTATGTGCTAATGACGAATGCACATACAAACACGGCTTGGAGGATAGGGAGGGCAGCAGCTTTCCGTACCAAGACAGTGGTTGGAGAGAGATGGCCTGACGTAACAGTGCCCGACGGACCGAGTAGGTGAGGATGGACGGGGTCGGACGATTTGCGCAGAAAGATCAGCCAATAGCAGCAGCGGCGAATCAGCACAGCCGAACGGTGGTAGCAACGACGGGTGTGGCGACGGCAATAATCGGCCGACGGATCAGTTACCAGTGGCGTAGCCAGGAAAGTAATGGCGGCTTCTTGTTAGCGGACGTTATCTCAGTGGCGGCTGCGAGGGAGACCTGCGAGAAAAGAATATATTGTAACGAATTTACTTGCAAATCCTCTTATTTGCTACCTTATGCTAAGCTCGAATGACTAAACTATTGAATAAATAACTCCACTCTTCAATAATGCAAAATGGCCTTTATTAAAGTACTTCACAATAACACTTATATTTCGCTTACTGATAGTTTGCTTAACTCAAACTGATTGATAGCTTATATGAAACTGATTTCTCGCCTCCACTGTTGTCGCCCTTTTATACTGTCCGACCTCCTCGTTGCATATTTCTAGGCTTTTCTAATTCCAGAACTTAGTAGTTAGTTATAGATTTCTCAGCTACAACTACAGATGTATAATTTGTATAGCTTCTCTCATACCCCATGCGCTTGTATGTGTGAGCGATACTTCCACAATCACAATTGCATACCTTTAGGAGCATCTCAGATAAGATATCTGCATGTGTTTGTACGTTGCTTCTCAGCTGCGTATACGTACATATGTGTATACATAATGATTGATTCGTTTATGTAGATACAAGTGACTGTCTGCTTTATTGTTGTTGTGACTTTATTTACTTAGCATCGTACTAGGGATGTGAGTATCACTTAGTGTCACTCATATTCGTCACAATATTTAGTGCCGGCTCGCTAACTGGACACAACTGCCTCCATGCCTACACGACGCCAGGGCTGGGCGCGGAGTTGTACCAGCCGGAACTCCATAGGCCGATCCGTGGGCTGAGGGGAAGTGCACCCTGGCGGCACAGCGGTAGCTGGTGAATCGGTCTACGACCGGAGCCGAGGCGGCGGGGAAAGGGTCGGGTGGCCATAAGGCGGCGAGCCCGCCTATCGCTTAGCTTAGGCACGGGTGAGATAACCTTAAAGGCGCGATCCGATGCCCCCGAAAGCGGAGGGTGACCCGTTCCATGACGGCGCCCCTTTCCACTCCGGTTCTAAGATTGGCTCACTCGCTGGTTAGTTAGTGCTGACTCGCTAGCTGGACACCACCGCCTCCGATCCGCGGGCTGAGGGGAAGTCCACCTTGGCAGCACAACGGTAGCCCCTTTAGCCGACGAATCGCTCTACTGCCAGAACCAGGACTGATGGAAATAATATACTACACTACGTTACATGTGTATGCTGTGATGGTAGTAGCTCCGCCAAACACACTGAAGGTCTTGGGTTAAAGTCCCTCGCAGAATATCATCAACAACTTAAAAAAAAGTTGTTTCAATTGAAAAACACGTTCTTCTAAGCGGGTTTGCCCCTAAGTAGTGGTTTTGAACACAGCAAGTAGGAGAAACTAAAAAGAAGCACAACGCAAATTGGAAGCGAAGTTTAGGCTTAAATTTCCTTGGAGGTAAAACGCGCCAAGTATTTTTTGTAATAGTGGCACCGCTCTTTTTTGTAAAAAGCTCGATCAGTGCGACATCTAGCGACACCTATTTCCAAAGTAAAATCCTATTTTGGTAAAATATCGCCTCTTTAAAGGCCCTGGGAAACTTGCCAACGCCCAATCCGTAACCATATTTTCACTTAGTCATAGATAAGTATATATTGGTATCGCTTATTGGCACCTCAACCTAAAAATTTACATAACTTCATAAAATAGAAAATACGAAAAATTTCAAAACGAAAAATACAATCCCCAAAATGTGAATAAATTCGCCCACGCAAAAATTTATAGATTTTGGATATGACGGAAAACAAAAAACTTATTAGTTGGCTATGGTATCGTTATGACTAAGGCGTTATTCAATGACTTTAATAACCGATTAGATTTACTTCCGTAGAATTCGTTGGATCAGCTGTTTTACAAGAAGCTTGCCAGGACCTTAAAGTAGTCATTCCGCAATTTTGTTTTCATCTCATGATCTATTCATACACGAGGGAACTTTAAAGGTGTTATCAAAGCTTGGTCTCATAACCCAATTCATATACATGCGTCACACTTTCATTGCATACAATAAAAAATATTTATTTACTCATAATTTTACATATTCATTTAAAAAGGATCGAACTCTTGGACTTGTTAAATTTATAAATGTACACCAATTCCCTTTTTTTGTTTTTGCTATATCTGTTACCAAGGCACAAAGTTTTTCATTCCGAATGCCTCCTGCTCCAGAATCTCCAACACCCAAATCATTCTCACCACCTTTGGCATATATGAGTGTTTCTGCTAAAAATGCATCTTCTTGTATTATCACATTTCCATACCCACATTGTTGTATTTCCACGTGCTTGGTTTTGAGAAGAGTAGGAGGGGTCTCATCGTTTAGATCTAACGAACCCCATCCACTAATTTGCAACCATTCGCCCAGTTTTATTCTACAATCGCAAAGTTCTATTGGTTGTACTGCAGTATTCAGGTTAAAGGGACTATTCACTGTAATCAAAGCTATATCCATAACTTTTCTTTTTGGATCACATTCACGATCATAATCTATTTTCACCACATGACGTCGTTGCCCTTTTTCTGCGTTTATATTGGTTACACCAGCTACAACGCGGAGATTCATCTGAAGTTTATCTATTACGCAATGCGCTGCTGTAAGCACCCACGTAGGACCGATTAAGACACCAACACATACACAGCAGTTATTAGATAATATTGCTACAGTGTGTGGGGTGCTCTCTATATTTATATCTTGGCCATCTATGATACGAAATTGCGCATTCGTATAGATTAAACGGTAGCTTAGCAGGACAGAAAGAAGCGCGAAGCAATTTCTTAGATTCATTTTAATTTAAAACCTTTTCTGCCACTTTAAAGTATGAAGTACACCGAGTGTAATTTTGTGGGTGATATTTATACCTAATTGAGTCGTGTAAATAAAAAATAAAATTTCAGGAATTTGAAATAACAAAAATACATCTAAACTTAAGTTGAAGCTACACAAGGTCAATCTTTTTATACCTAGTGTGCTTTGCACTCAGATTGTATTAACTTTGGTAACATAAAGGGCATAAACGAATCGAGATAAATATGGACTTCCATATATCAAAATGCTGAGGATGAAAAAAAGGATTTGATTTAACCATGTCCGTCCAACTGTCGGTGCACACGATAACTTGAGTAAATATTGAGAATAAAATATTGAAATTTGGTATATGGATTCCTTGGCGCTCATCTCCCATCGCTAATAAAACTGAGGGAAATCAGATGGTAACCATGCCCCCCACTCTTTACATATACATATATCATTTCGGAAAACACATAAAACCTGATTATTTAGTAAATAATTCATCTAGACATTTAAAATTTGATGTGTGAACTGATATTAAGACTCTTGATTTTTTTAATGGGCGTGGCACCGCCCATTTGTGATAAATCAATTTTACAAATACTATTAATCATACATCAAAAACCGTAAATCCCACCAAAACAAAATTTGACTGAGAGGTTGCCTTTACTAAAAAATGCTTCGAAGAAAAATTAACGAAATCGGCGGATGGCCACGCCTATTTTTATATAATTTTTTTTTACTTTTATATAAATTATATAAATTTAAAAGTGTCGTGGACGACTAAAATAAGATATATATGAGTATATAATATTCGGTTGCACCCAAACTTTGACTTCCTTACTTGTTTTTTGTTTGTTTTAATTAGCTGAACAAACAAATTTTGCTCTATCAAAATAACAAATTATGTATGTCTTTATTGGTATTCCTGCGAAATGAAATGACGCATTTTGCTAGACTTTTTCAAAATAAAATTTCTTTGCAATTGTTTGTTTATTTATATGTGGGCGAATCCAAAATAGTATATTCTTTCCCCCATTCCTGGAAAGAGAAACATAATTTCAAAGAAAGACGATGAGGAAATTTGGATGTTTTACTAATCATAATATATTTTATTTCTAATTGCTGTTTTTATGTACGGAGTCCAAATCTATAAATAAAGTTTTGGTTGTAAAGATGGAGATTCGAGCTATTATCGAGCTTTGGGCAATTTGGTCGTAGTGCCTTTGTTTAGCTATGTTGTTGTTGCTGTTGTAGCAGCGCTTCGCCACACCTAATAGGTGCGACCGATCACAAATTGTCATCAATATCCTCTAACGGGAGTCCAAGGAAACTTGCTGTTTCAACAGGGGTGGACCATAATGAAAGGGGTGTTAGAGGCGTTGGTTCCACATTACAATTAAAGAGATGGTTGGTGTCATGTGGGACACATTTCAAGCGGGGCATACATTTTGTATGTCGGGGTTGATTCTGGAGAGGTAAGAGTTTAGCCTGTTACAGTATCCAGAACGAAGTTGAGCTAGAGTGACTCGCGTTTCCCTGGGAAGTATGCGTTCCTCTTCCGCAAGTTTTGGATTCACCGGACAATTCCTGGCATAAAGGTCCGACGCCGGTTTGTGGAGTTCACTGAAGACCTGCTTGTGTTTTTTTTGCTTCATACGGCTGAGTTCTCAGGTACCCAGGTTTCTGGGTATTCAACAGGAACTGTTTGGTTAGCATCTCATTTCTCTCCCTGATGGGGAGTATTCTCGCCTTATTGTGTAGATGGTGTTCTGGGGACATAAGAAGACAGCCCGTGGCGGTTCTGAGAGCAGTATTTGGCAGACCTGTAGCTTCTTCCAGTAAGTAGTTTTTAGGCTTGGCGACCATATAGGAGACGCGTAGCATGCAATCGGCTGGCCAATTGCTTTGTATGTGGTAATGAGCGTTTCTTTGTCTTTTATCCAAGTACTGCCAGCAAGGGATTTGAGGTACAATTGCGGCTGCATGCTCACCAAAATGTAGGTCCTGATCAAACGTCACACCCAAGATTTTGGGGTGTAGGACAGCGGTAGCGTAGTGCCATCGACGTCGATGTTCAAAATGGTCGAAATTTGGGACGTCCATGTTGCAAATAAGGTCGCGGAGGATTTAGTCGGGCCTGGACCTGTGGCCATTATTGTGCAGCCATCGCATAGGAAACGATAGTAACTCCTTCTGGTGGCGAAGGTAGCTTAGATATGTAGAAATTAAACAAAAGTGGGGATAGGATACCACCTTTTGGCACCCCTTGTTTAATTATTCTTGGTTTTGATATTTTGTTTCTAATTTGCACCGATGCTTGCCGACTATCCAGATAATTTGCGGTCGGGGGAAAGGTTGGGGGAAGGGTAGACCCTTCCATGTCTTGCAGTAACGTGCCATGGTTTACCGTATCAAAAGCTTTTGATAGGTCTAGCGCAACGAGTACTGTTCTATGGTGGGGGTTTTGATTTAAACCGCATTATCTGGATGCTAATGGCGTTTAGCGCGGTGGTGGTGCTATGGAGTTTTCTGAAGCCATGCTGATGACAGGCTAGCTGCAAATTTGCTTTGAAGTGGGGGAGCAAAATGGCTTCAAGCGTCTTGGCTACTGGCGATAGGAGAGATATCGGGCGATATGACTCTCCTATGTTAGCTGGTTTCACAGGCTTTAGTAGCGGGACCACCTTGGCCATTTTCCATTTTTCGGGAATGACAAAGGTGGAAAGAGACAGGTTGAAGACATTTGCTAAATATTTTGTACCCTCTTTCCCTAGGCTTTTAAGCATCGGCATGGCTATGCCGTCTGGGCCCACTGCTTTGAATGGTTTAGCATGACCGATGGCATCCTCAACCGCTTTGGCGGTGATGGTATTGGTGACGCGCTGAATTTATGTTTATGTGCGTGTCTGTTGGCCCTCCGTCTATGTTTGTCAACCGTAGAATGCATTATATATTGTCGGCAGAAAGCGCTCGCGCATTTTTTCGCATCCGACAGCACTTTTCCGCCAAAGGCGATGGAAACTTTGTCATTGTACCTAGACGGATTCGATAGGGACTTTACGGTTGACCAAAGTTTACCTACACCGGCAGAGAGGCTACAACCGCTTAGGTGCTCCTCCCATTTCGCCCGCTTGTGTTCATCCACAAGCAATCTGATGCGTTGGTATATATCCCTTATTTGGGGTCGCCGGGATCGAGCTGTCTTATAAGGTCACGTTCTCTCGCTAAACTTGCGGCCTACGCCGGGAAGTGGGGCCGAATTTCAGGAATTCTACCGGCGGGAATGAAAGGAGCCGAGGCGGATTCAATGACCTTGCAGAAAGCACGGTCCCCTTGGCGGGCATCGGTCGGGATAGGGAGGACAGCAAAGCGTTGTCTGTAAAGGATTTGAATCGTCTCACTTGCCTTTTTTAAAGTTTATGAAAGTGCGTTTTTCTGTGACGGCGATCCGCCAACATCTCACCTCTACTGTCCGCCCGCAAGTTTGAATGACATAGATCGTGATGGGCATTGAAATCGCCTAAGATAATGCGATTGTTGCCAGTGAGTAAGGCGCTGATATTAGGGCGGTATCCACTGGGGCAACAGGTGGCAGGAGGGATGTAGATGATGATGATTTCTAGGTTTGCATCGCCTGACCGGACAGATAAGCCTTGACGTTCTAAGACACTGTCCCTGCCGCCGATGTCGGGATCAAATACATGATATTGCACAGAGTGGTGTATGATAAACGCGAGGCCGCCTCCATTTCCGCTCTCGCGGTCTTTTCTGTGGACATTATACCCAGAACAGGTCTGCAGAGCAGATCTTGCTGTGAGTTTAGTCTCTTTAATCGCAGCATTGCGGATGTTGTGCCGCTTCTTGAAATCGACTATCTCCGTGATCTTCCCAATTAATCCATTACAGTTTCACTAAGAATTCTGAAGTGCATAGGGGGAGACGTCGTCACTCTGGGAGTAAGTGACGGGTGACTACGCCTGGGTTGTGGAAGGCTAGGACGCAACTGCTGTTGTGGCCCTGGGACTGAACGTCCTTGGGTAAGCATTGAGGTATCCGGTGTATTTGGGTATGCGGCCTGGCAACATGACGCAATGAAACCCGTCGTGGGATTGCCGTCGCGGAGACCAGAACATCTAGGAAAGTGGCACCGTCCATCGCAGGAGCTGCACGCAAACATATATATTCTGTGCTGGCAAACGGTGCAAAGGGAAGTAGGGACTAAGAGTCTGTTTCCCTGATGCTGATGCTCGGAATTGCTCCGACTCTACTACGGAGATTGTAGGTATGAGTGGGAGCAGCCGTGTGAGTTGGCTTATTGTGGCTTGCTGAGCAGCGGGGCTGCTGGAAGGTAGTGGGGGCGCTAAGGCGTAGACTACGGGACGCCCTAGGGCGTGAACAGCAAGGGGCCACACAAGATTTATAGAAGTTTCGTGGACGTCTGGTTTTGGGATCTAGCCCATAACTGCCTGTCCGATGCAACCATCTCTTACACGAGACACACTGACAAGAGTATGACCGTCCCAAAATGATTCTTTTCTGGCAGATGCAGCAAAACCATTTCTCAGGACCGGGGTTAGGAGACAGACCCGGATTGGGTTCGATACCTTCCCGGAGCATGAGAATATGGAGCAGTCCCGCAAGGAGCTGCTGAGAGGATGACAATTTGTGGGAGGACCGCAACAAATTAAATGTGGTTACACTGAAATGACAGTCCTTCGTCGGGAGAAATCTCGAGTCGCTCCGGTACATAGAACCGACTGCCTTGGGAAGCGCACACAAAGAAATCTATTTGTACTATGGCAGTATTGTGAATATTTGCACTGCATTACCGGCAGTTGCTATTGTACGCTAGACGGCAGCGCACGCTGTAAGTTTTAATTGATTGACGGCAGTTGCTATTATACCCTAGGTGGCAGCGCAAACTGTAAGTTAATAGAACAGCTGATTTCTGTTGATATTTGATAAGAGACTTTTATATTGGTTGCGCAAGATGCGCATGGGTCAGGCTCGTAAAATATAACGTACTTTCTTTACATTGCTGCGCTGTTAAACCCAGATCTATAATTTTCTTTTAATAAAATTTTGTCTAGACTTTTATTTAGCATTAACAAACTTTGTAAAACGAAGGTTTTATACATATTGATCCTGCCTTATTTTTTTCCTAGTAAGCAAACGTTGACTTGAAATTAAAAACGCTTTCAGATGTTTAATAGGTCTGTTTACTAACATTTTTCCGGAAAGTTCGGGTAACATTTTTTTTGTGTCTAAAATTTGTCAAGTTCATTACCTCTCTTCCATTAGTTGACCATATATTGGCCTATAACTTTATTTTTGTTTAGCCAACGAACAAAACTTATATGTTGTCAGAAAGAAGGCATTTTGCGTTTTCAGCAGTGCATAAACTGTTAATTGATTCTTGGAGATGTTAGAGGAATCTTAAAAAATATGACGAAAATTTAAATTATTATATATCTTTTTTAATTTATATATACAAAGGATTATCGGAGGAAAATCTAAAATCAGTTCGATTTCAACAATATATGAATTTTAAATATTAATGTAGGTTTTGTTGGTGTATTCAATAATTTCATATGAGGACACAAAAGAAGCCAGTAAAAACTAGCTTAACTTTTTCTTGTGAATCTTATCGTATATATATGTATATATTTGTCGGCTAGAAATGGTTAAATGGGAATATCTTATCCAAATTTCAATGAATTTATTATGGTCGTGAGTTTTTGAACGCAAAATTATATATGGTCGCTTTAAAGTTTTGATTTATATTGTACTTTTGTTATATTTCTTCTTTAAAACTACTATTTAATGACCTAAAAATTGATGGAAGAATAAACAGAAGGATAGTTATATACCAGTATACTTCTCCGCTCATGAAAAGGGGGTTTTGGGCCCTTAGCCCGGACTTTGAGGGCGTATAGAAATTCCGGTATGCGGATTTGGTTTACTCTAATGGACCTAAAACTTGATTTTCTCGCAAAGAATATATTTTCAATGTTCATTGAGAAAAAATTGTTGCGTCCGTAACCGCACTTAAGCTTATATCCAGCGTTTTGAAAAGATAAATCAGATTTCGAAAAATTACGGGTATTGGGTCTTTATTTCACCTTCTGTATCTCATTTAAGAAATTTAAAATCTCCCCTTAGCTTCTTTAAGTGTTGCATACTTTCACAAGCATTAAAAAATACTTCTATTTCTTGTCGCGTCTGCACCTCATCATATATGGTCATACCCACAATTGTTGCTTCAAATATTGTAAAATACGCTCAGTCCGCTGCTCATGTTCTGTTTTATGCAGGTTGAAATGCCTGCGAATGTCGTGTCCGTTACCAAGGACTTGCCCATATGTATTTGCAAAGTGTGTTATTAAGTTGACAGTAGTACAATGAATGTATTGTTAATGAAAAGTACAATGGGTGCACTTATTTACTTTTATCTTTCTTCAGACGTGTAAATAATAAATACTTCTAGACTTAAGTTAAAGCTACACAAGTCAATTGAGTTATACTTAGCGTGCTTTGCACTTAGATTGCATTAACTTTGGTAACATAACGGGCATAAACGAATCGAGATAAATATGGACTTCCATATATAAAAATGCTGAGGATGAAAAAAAGAATTGATTAGCCAAGTTAGTCCATCCGTCCGTCTATCTGTCGGTGCACACGATAACTTGAGTAAATATTGAGATCAAAGTATTGGAATTTGGTATATGGGTTCTTTCGCGCTCATCGCTATTAAAAATGAAGGAAATCGGATGGTAACCACGCCCACTTTTTACATATATAATATTTTGGAAAGCACATAAAACCTGATTATTGGACTGATATTAAAGACTGTTCATTTTTTTAAATGGGCGTGGCACCGCCCACTTGTGATAAAATCAATTTTACAAATTTTATTAATCACAAATCATAAACCGTTAAACCTATCAGAACAAAATTCGACTGAGAGGTTGCCTTTACTATAAGGAATGCTTCGAAGAAAAATTTACGAAATCGGAAGGACTACGCCCATTTTTATATAAAAGATTTTTAAAAGGGTCGTGGACGAGTAAAATAACTATATCTTTGCAAAAAAGAGCTTTATATCAATGGTGTTTCATTTTCCAAGTGCAATCTATATATATAAAATCAAATTCTGTGTGTGTGTTCCCTATGGAAACGTATTTCCCACACTGCAATCATCACAAGATTTTGGCTATTGGATCCTTCGATCATGGCGAAAGTTTTTCATATTTCAGAACTAAGAATTTTAAAGAATTTTTTTTTCAATTTCACGTGTGTCACTGGGTGGTGCGACAAATTTTGTATTTCAGCAAAAGTTACTCATACGCCATGTACTTAAGTGCAGACTTTCGTTTGGTCATAGCAGTGAATTCACAAAATGTTAAAGCGATTGCACCCGCCACGTCAAACCACACTCCAATGAAAAGCAACAAAAAGGCTCGATAAAAAGAAAACACTTTATTGATGACGACCATGGCAAACGTTTGAAGGACAATGAATTGAGGGCATGCACCTGGAACGTCCGCTCCCTGAATGGATTGGTACAGATGCCCGACTGGTTGATGTCCTCGTCAAAGCAAAATCTGACATCACCGCCATCCAAGAAATGTTTTGAACGAAGCAAGGAAGAAAGAAGATTAAAATTGTGACACCTGTTGAAGTGGCCATACAAATAAGCGCAGTTCGGCGTCGGATTCGTGGTGGAGTGAAACTTTGTCGCCAAGCATTGGCGTTCACGCCTGTGGACGATCGTCTCGCCGCTATTCGAATAATGCAAAATTTTTTAATGTATCATTCGTCTGCGCCCATGCGCCCACAGAAGTGAAAGACGATGAGGTGAAAGAACAATTAGAACGCACAACCGAGCGCTGCCGCCGCTATGATATAAAAGTTGTACTTGGCGACTTTTAACGCCAGGGTGGGCAAAGAAGGTGTTTTGGCTCAACAGTTGAAAACTTTAACGCAATGAAACTTCTCCTAATGGACTGAGGCTGATTAACTTTGCCGGTGCTCGAAACATGGTCATATCCAGCACGAGGTTCATGCATAAAAAGATACATCACCTACATGGCTATCCCCCGATCGAAATACTCGCAATCAGATCGATCACGTTGTGATAGACGGGCGGCATGCCTCCAGTGTTTTAGATGTGCGCACGATCCGAGGACCTCGTCGCAGCCGCCTGCGCGGCTGAAACCAAGGAACA
>JARSSU010034337.1:0-47472 GCA_029619165.1 Eurosta solidaginis
AAAAAAGTTATTTCTACTAATAAAAATTCGGTTTTGGATAAATATCATAATATTAATGTTACAACGCAAAATACCGAGAGAGATGTCAGAAGGCTCGTATTGACCTCGACAACAATATCCGAAGGCGAAAATAAAATTTTAGATTGTTCAAAAGATATTAACGAAAACCAAAAAATTACGCAGAAGTGCTCCGAAACCGAGTGTGTGATCCATAGTATTTTTGTGCAAAACACCTTTCTGCATTGCCGGCCTTTGGCTGCGCTTTAAAAATTTACGTTGGGTGGGTCCAACAACGGTTTGGAGACCAAAACTATATCCGCGCAAAACACTTACGTTCCCAATTTTCTTAGTGGGTACCACAAAATTACAATAACCACATGAAAATTTTCAAAACTTCTTTTTCAAATATCTCTTGACAACCCAAAATTTTTTACCTTCGCTTTCGGATTCGCATTCCTGGATCCAAAACGCGTCTTTTGATACCCTCTTGATATTTTTGGACGTGTATTAAGATTGTCATGCTGTCGTATAGAATTACCAAATATATACAGTTTGTTATATTTCTGTTATGAAAACAAAACCAAAATAAACAGGCAAAGGTGTCTAAGTTCGGGTGTAACCGAATATTATATACTCAGCGTGAGCTTCAATTGCACATTTCATTTCAGATAAATTACTTTTCTACATAACACGTGTCACAGCCCGTCTAAAAAGAAATGTCTCCCCATTTCCTCTTACAATAAAACTTGATAAGTGAAATATCATTGATTCAAAACAATTTTTTGCTAAGTTATGGCTTATTATTCTAGTCTACGACCCTTTTAAAATTGTTTATGTCTAAGTTGCCGTGGTCTTTAACCGATCTCGTCCATTTTTCTTAGAAATATTTCCTGCTATAGGGAAAATCTGTGTTCCCAATTTTATTACGATCCGTTAATTTTTCTTCGAGTTATGGCTCCCGAAACATAGAAAATTGCTTAGTCATAAAAGGGGCGGTGCCACGCCCATTTTTTAAATTTGAAGCTTTTCCTATTTATTGTTATATAATCCACTTGGGAAATGAAATACCATTGATATAAAGCTCTTTTTTGCAAAGATATAGCACATTTTATTAGTCCGCGACCCTTTTAAAATCTTTTAAATAAAGTGGGCGTGTCTTTAACCGATCTCGTCCTTTTTCCTAGAAATATTTCCTGCTATAGGGAAAATCTCGTATACCCAATTTTATTACCATCCGTTTATTTTTCCTCGAGTTATGGCTCCCGAAACACAGAAACTTGCTTAGTCTTAAAAGGGGCGGTGCCACGCCCGTTTTTTAAATTTGAAGTTTTTTCCTATTTACTGTTATAAATCCACTGGGAAATGAAATGCCATTGATATAAAGCTCTTATTTGCCAAAGATATAACTTATTTTATTCGTCCGCGACCTTTTAAAAATCATAAAATAAAAGTGGGCGTGGTCTTTAACCGATCTCGTCCATTTTTCCTAGAAATATTTCCCGCTATAGGGAAAATCTGTATACCAATTTTATTACCATCCGTTGTATTTTTCCTCGAGTTATGGCTCCCGAAACACAGAAACTTGTTTAGTCATAAAAGGGCGGTGCCACGCCATTTTTTTTAATTTGAAGTTTTTCCTATTTACGTTATAAATCCACTTGGGAAATGAAATACCATTGATATAAAGCTCTTTTTGCAAAGATATCGCTTATTTATTCGTCCGCGACCCTTTTAAAAATCTTTTATATAGTGGCGAGGGAAAATCTCTATACCCAATTTTATACCATCCGTTTATTTTCCTCGAGTATGGCTCCCGAAAACACAGAAACTTTCTTAGTCATAAAAGGGCGGTGCCACGCCATTTTTTTAAATTTGAAGTTTTTCCTATTTATCGTTATAAATCCACTTGGGAAATGAAATACATTGATATAAAGCTCTTTTTTGCAAAGATATAGCTTATTTTATTCGTCCGCGACCCTTTTAAAAATCTTTTAAATAAAAGTGGGCGTGGTCTTTAACCGATCTCGTCCATTTTTCCTACAAATATTTCCTGCTATCGGGAAAATCCGTATACCCAATTTTATTACCATCCGTTTATTTTTCCTCGAGTTATGGCTCCCGAAACACAGAAACTTGCTTAGTCTTAAAAGGGGCGGTGCCACGCCCGTTTTTTTAAATTTGAAGTTTTTCCTATTTACTGTTATAAATCCACTTGGGAAATGAAATGCCATTGATATAAAGCTCTTATTTGCAAAGATATAACTTATTTTATTCGTCCGCGACCCTTTTAAAAATCATTTAAATAAAAGTGGGCGTGGTCTTTAACCGATCTCGTCCATTTTTCCTAGAAATATTTCCCGCTATAGGGAAAATCTGTATACCCATTTTATTACCATCCGTTTATTTTTCCTCGAGTTATGGCTCCCGAAACACAGAAAACTTGTTTAGTCATAAAAGGGGCGGTGCCACGCCCATTTTTTTTAATTTGAAGTTTTTCCTATTTACCGTTATAAATCCACTTGGGAAATGAAATACCATTGATATAAAGCTCTTTTTTGCAAAGATATCGCTTATTTTATTCGTCCGCGACCCTTTTAAAAATCTTTTATATAGTGGGCGTGGTCCTTAACCGATTTCGTTCGTTTCAAAGCATTCCTTATAGTGAAGGCAACCTCTCTGCCGAATTTTGTTACGACAGGTTTAACGATTTTGATTTATGATTAATAATATTTGTAAAATTGAATTTATCACAAGTGGGTGGTGCCACGCCCATTTTAAGAAGATTTTTCAAATCTTTATCAAGGGTCTCAATATGAGTCCAGATGTCAAATTTGAACATTCTAGGTGTATTATTTACAAAATTATCAGGTTTTTTGTTTTCCAAAATTTTATATATATAAAAAGTGGGCGTGGTTATCATCCGATTTCGCTCATTTTCAATACCAATCTATTCTGGGTCCAGATAAGCGAGTGTACCAAATTTGGTGAAGATATCGCAATATTTGCTCAAGTTATCGTGCTAACGGACGGACGGACGGACGGACATGGCTCAATCAAATTTTTTTCGATCCTGATGATTTTGATATATGGAAGTATATATCAATCTCGATTCCTTTATACCTGTACAACCAACCGTTATCCAATCAAAGTTAATATTGTCACGGATATTAGCATCACTAAGTTATCCCATCACTAAGGCGATGCTAAGGCCATGCCAAGCAGTATTTACGTTAATAATCAGATCAAGTATACACATATATAAGGCAGCCCAGAGAGATGTCACACACAGATGCATTTAATTATACGCCTATGTGCGCGCGAGAGACTGTAAACTACAAACATTCACATCAATAATTCAATCTTTATGTATCTACATAAACGAATAAATAATTGCGTCTACACATATGTACCATGTACGAATACGAGCAGCGGAGAGTCAATGCGCAAACACATGCATATATCTGAGAAGTTTGAGAGCTACTGGACTAGTAGATTCTGGAAGCGCCTAAAAGATGTATAAAATTGTGCAATTTTAGTTATAGCTGAGAAGTTTGAGAGCTCATGGACAATGCTAGTACATTCTGGAAAAAATGCGAACGAGGAAACAAAAGGGTATAAAAGGCAACAGATGAAGAGGGCGCTGTAATTCAGTTTGAGTTGAGCAATCACTCAGAAAAAAAAACACGGCTATTGTAAAGGTCTACAAACAAAGTAGGATATGTAGCAGCACGCACATACACACCCACGCTCACCTGATAAAATGCTTGTTCTTGTTCGTTTTTTTTGTGGATGCTATTTGACACTGTTGTACTTCTTAGGTCCAAAAAAGTGTAGTAGCTGCTAATGAAAACTGTGTAAAATTTTTATTGTTATATTACAAAGAAATATCCTTATTTACTTTTAAACGAGCACTTAATTACATCTCCCTTTAAAATCCATATATTTTGGACAATTTTAATTAACAAATTGTGATACTTTATTACCGGGGACGATTGCTAAAACAGGACCAAAACCATCGGGGGAGGTATTAATAGATGCGTTTTTGCCTCGCTTCCAATAATTCGAATACTTTTTCTCTTTGGACTATTTATAACAGGACAAAACGCGTCTTCTCATTTCTCTTTCCAAAAAAACTTTGCACCCGTGTTTGTATTCTTAATGCTGGACGTCCTCAGATACCCCAATTCAGGACTTTTGTATAATTTTCTGTAGGACCCATATAGGTGCACTACATTTTCATATTTTCGAAGTGTCAAACTGCAGTATGTTAGAAAGAGAAAGGAACTGTCTCCTTCTCATACATATAATACTTGTAAACCTGTACTATGGTAGCAATATCTTAGTATTACATATCTGACTGCTGAGCGGAACATCGCCCTATCTCGGCTGAAAGCCCCATTACAGAATTTTTTGTATAAATGCCCCAGCTCACGTCAAAACATTTTAAATTTATGCAGAGGTAGCGCGTTTTCGAAATGATGGCTGAGATAGGGTGAAATTCCACTCAGCAATCGAAATGGCGATGTTTTTATGGTATTACCTAGAAATTGCGATTTAATAAAAAGTGTTAGTTATATTCGTTGAAAGTGTGATAAACTAAGTTGTTATTGTCTTTCTTGACTTCAAAAAAATTCGTTAATTTATTTCTATTTCACCAATTATGAGTTGAGAAAAAATGAATACTCTTCTCTTAAAACTCAATGAAATATCTATCGCTTTTTATAATATTGTAACGATTTTTGCTGCAAATCCTCTTATTTGCAATCTTCTGCTGAGTTCGAATCACTAAACTGTTGAATAAATAACTCCAATATTGAATAATGAAAAAATGGCCTTTATTAAAATACTTCACAATACACTCAAACCGTGCAACGAATAGCTTAATAACCAAACTGATAACTTAAATGAATCTGCTAACTTAAATTAATACTGCTATTGCTCGCTAGATATCGTCTTAGTCGTAACTGCTTGACAACTCAAATCAAACTGAATTTTTTCTTACTCGCTTGCGCCGCTTTTATAGTTTACGCTGTATACATCTAGGCTCTTCTATTTCCAGAACTTACCAGCTATTTCGTGTGTTTATAGTTCTCATATAGTTTCTACTTGTTTACAATTCAGCGTCTCTCAGATGTATGTGAGTTTGTAGTTTACAGTCTCTCGCACACAAATAGGCGTATAAGTAAAAGCATCTGTGTGTGACATCTCTCGGCTGCCTTATATATGTGTATACATGATTTGATTATTGACGTAAATACCGCTTAGCATGCCTAGCATCGCCTTAGTGATGGTATAGCTTAGTGATGCTAATATCCGTGACACTGCCCTCCACCTAAGTCTGATCGTCCCGATCAGATGAATCTCTCGATCTAACCGCTACTAGCCTCTCCAAATGAACCACCCTTCTATTTCGTGGTTTCCCAATTGTTTGTATGCGTTAGATGGCATCACTGATCCTTTTTACAACTTTGTACGGGCCTTCCCAACTGCACCAAAATTTGGAAGAACACCTTTCCGCCGGTGAGGGTTGTTTAACAGTACCAAATCTCCCTCCAAGAACCCTTCCGAATTATTGTTCTCATTGTACCTGCGTTTCATCTTACTACTCATTATCCTTGATCGTTCCCTCGCACTCTGTTGTTTGGCCAACATATCATACTTGTAAACCTGTACTATGGTAGCAATATCTTAGTATTACATATCTGACTGCTGAGCGGAACATCGCCCTATCTCGGCTGAAAGCCCCATTACAGAATTTTTTGTATAAACGCCCCAGCTCACGTCAAAACATTTCAAATTTATGCAGAGGTAGCGCGTTTTCGAAATGATGGCTGAGATAGTGTGAAATTCCACTCAGCAATCGAAATTGCGATGTTTTTATGGTATTATCTAGAAATTGCGATTTAATAAAAAGTTTTGGTTATATTCGCTGAAAGTATGATAAACTAAGTTGTTATGGTCTTTCTTGACTACAAAAAAATTCGTTAATTTATTTCTATTTCACCAATTATGAGTTGAGAAAAAATGAATACTCTTCTCTTAAAACTCAATGAAATATCTATCGCTTTTTATAATATTAAACAAGGTAAAACTGACATCTCTCCAACCTCCTAATCAAGGGTGCTAGGCACGGTCCCTATTGAATGAATTGCAGACAGGGGGTATTTTCGGAACGGAGCCGTCCCCATACCGGACCGCTTCTCGAAGTAATGAAGACCTTACCACAGCATGGTGCACCGTTGTAGCGGACGGTTTTTATCCCCACTTTTAACATTAGACCGCTGAGCCCGCCTTGTTGGGCAGGTGGTCATACGACCAAGATGAACACGAAAACTTCTAAAGTAAGGATGAGAAGTAAAGAGCAATGGCGTCGCTAGCACGGGAAGAAGAAATCGCTATCAGTAATGATTCGGACGTGGATTGCGATGATAGTATGCAGTCAGTGCGCTCAGTAGAGGAGCAGTTTACCAGCCCAGACAAAGAACTAACCTTAATCCAACGAACGACGAGAGCTATCGCTTGGCATGGGCCAGAGAGAAAGTGCCCCGAGAGGCACGATCGGCTGAACCTGACAAGCCTGCTTTTAAGAGGCAGTAGGCGGAGGGCAAATGCCCCAGACCCAAATTCTGCAAATCGGAGAGCATAGGGAAGTTCTAGAAAGCCATAAAAGATGTAGTATAGGAAATAAGAAATAAAAACGTAAATGCTATTAAGCTAAAGGCAGGTTATAACCAGACTCCAGCTTATTCGGTGATACTAGAGGGAGCTAACGATGAGACTCCGGTTTTCGCCGAGAAGAAGATGAGCAAAGTTGCGAAGCAGGCCTTTACTGTGGCACTACTAGATTTCAATCCCAAAGAGCTGGTGTCAACCAAAAGGCAAAGGTGTTAGAATTGGGCAAAAAGCTCAATAATGCTGCGAGTCTAGCAAAGACGCTTCGAGCAGAGGAGGAAGAAACTTACCTACAGACCTCGGAAAGAGCGAAGAAAAATGTATTGTATGAGTGCAGTGGCGGAGAATTTGAAGAGAGACAAAAAGCTCAATGGCGTTTCGAGTCTTACAGATAAATATCCAAGCAAGCTCCTCCTGACACTTGAGAAGGGTCCGTTTGATGCAGCGCTCATACAGGAGCCATGGGTCTCATCTGGAGGAAAGGTTTCTTTACTCAGCGCTGCGGATCAGCGTTTATTACACAAAGACGAACAGCAGGATAAGAACCGCAGTCATGGTTAGAAAACACCTAAACTCGTATATTCTATCTAACTTCAGCACCGAAGACCTAGCAACGGTAGTAAAAGAGGGGAAAAAAGAACCGTGCCTTATCCGTATCTATGTGGTTGACGGTAACCACCCAAAGTAGCAGAGAGAGAACGCCGCCCTGCGGAGTGCCTCTGCCGACCGGTCTGCGGATCACGTATCCACCTACCTCAGTTTTAATCTGCCTACGCGTAAGCGGATTGTATATAAACTCCACCAGGCACGCGTCAACCCCCAGATCGGCCAGCGTCGAGGTGATGACCTCAGGGAGAACGTTGTTGAAGGCACCCGCTATATCTAGAAATGCCACCAGTGTGTATACCTTGAGGTCAAGTGACCTTTCGATAACGGATACCAGTGACTGCAAGGCCGTGTCAGGTGACCTACCCTTAGTATAGGCATGTTGAGCTTGGAGTCCGTCCAGTGCCCATCCGGCTTTTGGACGTAATTCTGGAGCAGTTCCAGGATGTCAGCTGGGTCCGTTGGCGTCACTGGAATCCCAGGCTCTAGCCTTTGGTCGTGAGGGGTTATCACGCGCCCCCACTACCTTGAGGCGCGCCCGGTTATACCACCCCTATCAGCGTGACGGCGGCCCTATAGAGGTTTACCGATCTGGCGTCGTCACAGGCAATTAGCTTGACATTACCCTGGAAGCACCCTGCATCGGTGTAAGATGGCGATGGACCAGGGTTGTCTTTCTTAACCTTAACGGCCACCGTAGCAAGCGCGACCTCGATCCACGTCCACTGTTGTTTCGGGATCCTGCCATCTTCGCTGCTCTCGTCTATAATGCCAATGATCTGCCGACCCTTGGCAATTTCGGCGAAAGACCGCGACCAGCCTTCCTGAGTCTTGGCCCTATTCAGTGCCGTGGGGTTGGATTCATCCATGGACCGCTGGCGTTTCGAGGTTTCATCACTAAAAAAAACTAAAAAACACGCTTTTATAGCTAACCGAACTAAAAAATAGAAAATAATTTGCAATTAAAAAGAGTTTATATAACAGTAGTAGAAGGTCAAACAATCATTTATAGTTAATCACCTCAAAATAAAATTATAATAAAATTTAAGTTATTAACAGAATAATTTAGTTCACAGTAAAAAGCGTGGGGTGCTTGATATTGAATGTTACAATCATTCTATTGGCAACTATCTGAGAGGAAAGATATGAATGTAGTCAAATGCACCCCACGCTTTTCAATCTGATTTAAATTATTCTGTTAATAACTTAAATTTTATTATAATTTTATTTTGAGGTGATTAACTATAAATGATTGTTTGACCTTCTACTACTGTTATATAAACTCTTTTTAATTGCAAATTATTTTCTATTTTTTAGTTCGGTTAGCTATAAAAGCGTGTTTTTTTAGTTTTTTTAAACTATTATTTATTTGTCTACAGGCGGTCAACAGGGGTAGCGTGCCTACATATGCTGGTCCTACGGCAAGCAATGTGCTTGATATCACATTGAGCTCTGAGCAGGATATATCGGGATATGAATGGAGAGTCCTTGACAGGCCATCATTCTCAACCCATGCATATATCTGCTTCAGAATCCCCTAAAGAGGGCAGAGAAGGCGAAAACCTTTAGGTTTATCAAATGCGCTGGCACTGCGTAAAACAGAGCTTGTCCTCTGAGAGTAATGAAAGGGAAAGCAAAGCCACCATGGTGGAATAAGGAGCTGAGTCTTCTTAGAGGGCAGGTAAACAAGATTTTTAAGCTGGCAAAAGTTGCGGAAAGCGAGAAGTGCTGGGACAAATACAGAGATCTGTTGAGGATCTATAAATGTGAAATCAACAGGTAAAAGCGAGTTTCATGGAAGAATTTTCTGTTCCGACATAGAATGCTCCAGCGAAACGGCGAGGCTGAGGAAAGTCGTATATAAAGAAGATGCAGTCCAGAGACTGATAAAAAAGGACGACGGGGAATGGTCACACAGTAGTGAAGAGTCCCTTGAGGCACTACTTAACACACACTTCCCATCAGGGGATGATGCGGAAGAGTTATGTAACCACGTCTACAGTCCTAATACGGAGCGAGAAGTACCAGGATTGGTGACAAATACCAAAATTGAATGGGTAATAAAAACGTTCGCTATGTTCAAATCGCCGGGACCAGACGGCGTATTCCCTGCTTTCCTACAGATGGCCGGTGGAACGATTATAGAATGGCTAAGAATAATCTTTGAGGGTTGCATAAAACTGAACCACGTCCCGCAATCTTGGAGAAAGGCTCGAGTAATCTTAATACCGAAAGCAGGAGAAGCCAGTAATCTGCACCCGAAAGACTACAGGCCTATTAGTTTGATATCTTTTCTACTCAAAACCCTATAGAGATTAATAGATGTGCATTTAAAATCAAAAATGAACGAGGAATTATTCTCTTCAGCACAACATGCTTACAACAAAGGCAATTCAGTCGACACTGCATTGCACAGATTGGTTATGAATATAGAGAAGGCCATGGAACACCAGGAATATGCCCTAGGTGTTTTTCTGGACATTGCCGGAGCTTTCAACAATATTTCGAAAAGAGCAATCATGGACAGTCTCAACTCGATTGAAGTTCATCCAGCTTTAGCAAATTGGATCGGCTCCATGTTAAGCTGCAGAATTATCACGTCGCAATGGGGTCTGTGCGAGGCACCGAGGAACAGGAACGCCGCAGGATGGGGTTTTTATCACCATTGCTGTGGACGCTAGTTATAAACCAATTGCTTAGCCGGTCCGACGGAGGACCAGTCAAACTTACGGCATATGCAGACGACGTTTCTCTCATCATAAGCGGCAGATGCCTAACAACAATCAGCTCTCTGATGGATCAGGCACTTCGGGATGTACACGCCTTGGCATCTGGAGTCGGGTAAACCGCCCATGCGGAAAAAACCGATATAATATTATTTACTAGGAAATATAAGGTTCCTAATTTGACTAAGCCTAAGCTTGGAGAGGTAACCCTGCAAGAAAAATATAGCACAAAGATAGTAAATTGTCGTGGAAACTTAATGTGGAAGAGAGAGCGAAGAAAGCCTCCACAGCACTGTATGCATGCAAGAGGATGCTAGGATGCACTTGGGGCCTATCACCTAAACTCTTTCATTGGGGATTTACGACAATTGTCAAACACATACTTTACTATGGGGTTCTTGTTTGGTGGACAGCCACACACGTATACCAAAAAACTTGAGAGGGTATGCAGAGTATCAATGATTAGCATAACGGGAGCCTTGAAAACTACCCCGACAGCAGCTTTGCATGCCATTCTACACATCCCGCCTGCAGACCTAACGGCCATAAACATCGCGTTAGTCAGGCTGCGATTAAGGCAATAATCTCACACAGTACTTCATCAAGAAGTGTTCTGGAATGCAAAGAAGCATTGGAAAAACTTCGCTCAGACCGGACCATACATCTTACTGGGTTCCCGGTCATAAAGGGATAGAAGGTAACGAAAAGGCCGATGAGTTGCATATGATCCATCAAGCAGGAAAGGCGTGGACAAAATCGCGGGTCTGCAAAATTTCTAAGATCATGTGCAAATCCTACGATGTTAGACTCACAAAGTGGCTCATATCTCTGAAGAGAGAAGACTTAAGGCTCACGATGGGCATACTGTCTGGGCACTGCCTTCTGACGTTACAGGCTGATAAGTTAGGCCTCGTCAGTGACATCAAGTGCATCTTGAGCACGTTCTGTGTTCGTGCCCAACGCTCGCCAGGTCAAGGTTCCAACTGTTAGGGGCGGCAGAGTTGCCAGATCTCGAGGCAGCAATTAAGATGGATCCTAGAAAACTGCCAGTATTTGCCAAGAGGACGGAGTTATTCTACAACGTATGTCCTGGCACCTGATTGGGGTTCTTCCGTTTGGTCGTCAAACAAACACTATCGACACATTCAGTCTATGTGAGGTCTTTATTGACCGATCAGTTCAATCTAACGTAACCTAAGTATAAAGACAAATAGCCAGTAATTTAGTGGGTACTTGAAAAGTTAAGTCCCCTCTTGAGTTTAGAAGGATAGGTGGAGGAAGATTTGAACTCCTTTGCTTCTTGCAATAGACATAAGTTCTCCTTCGATGTAAGAATATATTTTCTGAAGCCTCCATTATTTCATATAACCAGTTCGCATCATCGAATGAAATTTCCTTTCTTCTCCGTTATTTTGTATCTCCTAAAATTATCAAATCTCTATTTTGATTCATTAGCAAAATTATATGGGAAATTATTCTTATTACGTTCTAAAGCATTGTTGCACTCGGGAGCTTCGGAAAACTATTCAGCGTTTACCTACATGTCGTGTGAGCGCAGCGAAAGAGATTCAGCTAAGCAAACAGTCAATCAGTTTTATGGCCGCGCCATATTCATGAGTTTTGATGCAAAAACGAATATTGTCATAATCGCCGCAAGGTTTTGCGTTTGTGAATATATAAAAGAACTTCAGAATTGGCAGTTGAAATTTATTTCGGCTTGCCCATTCACATAAATAAAGGGCAGTAAACTATTTGTTCTCAAGGGACGACCATATCTTATGGACTACTTAAAGCGGGAGTCATTGGTGCCGTATGTCGTATCGCTGTAGTCGTGTCCCTAACGTAATCAGCCGTTTATCGCTACGACGGTAAACCAAAAACCAATGGGGTTGGCTACGATACGGTTACGATCTAAGCGGCACCAATAATCGCAGGCATGCTTAACCAACGAACCGATATCATTTCGTTACGATAATCAACGTTAATTAACGTTAATTTGACGTTCTTAACATTAATAAACGAAACGAAATGACTTTGTTTCGTTTATTAACGTTGATTATCGTAACGAAATATATCGGTTCGTTGGTTAAGCATACCTGAATAATCGATTGCATTGATTGGTCGAATCAGCTGTTATAATGTTACCGATACGGTTACCGATAAAGCACCAATGTCTCCAGCTTAATATAGCACAGGGTCTGTGGGTCGGCAATTTACGGGACATAATTCAGTCGAATACTGGCCTTGAAGAGGGTTATCGTAGCATTTATGGTGTTGCGTTACCTCCCAGTTGACATGTGTTGTGAGTCCCGTCTTACTCAGAGGAGATGATAACAAAATATTAGGGTTGCCCAATAGGCCGCGGGGGGGAAGTACCATCGGCAGAACCGACCTTGTAACTTTACCCCCCCTCGACACAAAGGGAGTCCCTGGAATATGGGTAAGGCTGCCCAATAGGCCTGGGGGGAAGTACCATCGGCAGAACCGACCTTGTAACTTTACCCCCCGTCGACCCAAAGGGAGCCCCTACAATGTATTTATATTGGCTCGGGCAGTCTGCCAGGGTAGTGGGGAAATCCGCCCCGCCACTGGCGTTGGGACGGGTTTCCTTCCTACCCGAGAAGGCTGCTCGTGCATTACCTTTCCGATGAGTAATAAGGGGTGTAAATCCCGTCTTACTCACCGGAAATGTGGGTAAACCTGCGGGGTGTCCGATAAGCAGGGGGGCGTACCATCGGTGGAACCGACCTTGTAACGCACCCTCCTAACCCAAAGGGCACCCCTTGTCGACCGCCAGTGGCGGCCGACACGCACTTCACTTACCTACGGCGAAGTGTGCCTGGTGTATTCCGGCCAATCATTTTATTCATAGGTAACTATGAACACGTTGGGAATTATGCTCGCATTGTCGCGCACAGCGCGCCACGAATGAAATTCCCAAGCATTGTGCGTTCACCATCGCTGGCTTGCTTTGTGCTTGCGCGATGGTTGTTGGGCCGGTATGTATGTATATATGTATGTCGGTACATACACTACTAGGGGTGGGCAGTAAATGGAAAATATGATGTTAGGGGTGGGCGCAAAATAGGAAATAGATATTGTGGCGTAGCATTTGCTACGTTACAGTCCCCCTCCTACTTCGGCGGACGAAAGGTTGTGGTATTCTAGGGTTTTTGCGCGGAGGCCTGAACTACCATGGGCAGAGCCCAGGTATGTTTTATCATCGGTTGAATCCGATGGCTCGGCCGACATGTGTGTATATGTGTTCGTTGATGTTTTTATTATTATGATTGATTGATTTTTTTTTCTTCTTCTTTTTTCAACAATAATGTGTACATTTCATTTGTGTTTAAATTTACATTGCAAGTAGAAATTCATTTTAAATTTACATTTCAAGATTAAGGTATATACATATGTACATTTTTATATTACAATTTCAATTTACATTTCAAAATTAAGGTATTTACATTTCATGTATAGAAAACTTATCAAACTAGGTCGGATCTTGCTTCTCCTCAGCCAGCGAATCGTACCATCTTGTAGTGTTCTTTCAGCTTGATTATGGCGTGATCTTCGTCCACCCTACGCGCCGTGTTACACCCTTTTGCGATTTAGCCATAGTCCGGGCAAAGAAGTCTGGGCGTGGTTTCCATTAATAGTATCGTGTGGCTCTCGGTTTGGTGCATACGGTATAGTGTCACCAGCGGTTGGTTTGTCGCATACGATGGCGTTTAGATGGCCGGCTATTAATGGCGGGTTCCAGAATATCTTAGCGTCCAGTATTCGTGGCTTATTTGCGGGCCACGGTACTGCGTCGAATGGAGGCGGTTCTTCGGGCATGGCATATTTTGTTCGTGCTTCTCTCGGCCCAACGAAGTTGCGGTTAAAATTTATTTCGGCGGTTGATTTGTGTTGGGTCGTATTTATGGCGAACGCTTTTTCTGGTAATTCCCGTTGCCAGTTCCGATGGTCTTGTTTCGTACGTTGTGCCACCCTTGTTTTGATAACGCGATTAACGCGTTCGGTAGGATTTTTGTGGGGGGCACACGGTTTGGTAAATCGGTGGGTGATGTTATGATCCTTCAGGATCGTTGCCGGAGCGTTAGTGACGAGTTGCTCACCATTGTTGCTGAGGAGGATGGCCGGGTAATAACTTTGTTTTAGTGTTGTGTTGTGTCTGTGTTCTGCGGCAGTGTTTGGCCCTTTTAGGTGTGTGGGTGCTTTTTGATGTGTTTCTATGAGCTCTAGGTGTTCTATCTTTCGCTCTTCGTTGAGGTGTTCCGCTTCTCTTATGTAATGCAGGGTTACGGGTGCGTTTGCTTTGGTTGCACCGGCTGTGGTAAGGGGCTTTCCATCCAGTGAGACGGTAACGTTGCGCTTTGCCAAAAAGTCCATACCCAGGATAACACTCTCGGCCAAATTAGGGATAACAGACACCAACGTACTGGCTGTTTGATCATTGTATTTGACCTTGACCGGGTAGGAGTGGGTGCTCGCAATGCACGATTGGTCGGCGAGTTGCACGTTGCGACGATTGGATAACGGTGGAATCTTTCGTCGTTCCAGATGCCTTCTTACGGCTTCATTGATGTATGTCACGGTGGCCCCCGTGTCGATCAGGGCGCGGCACATCAATCCTTCGATGGACACCTGTATGTAAAAACGTCCGTCGTTCCCCTTCCCTTTGGCTACGGATGATAATAGTGCGGGTGTTATCGGATTATTTCGGTTCATTCCGTAGCATGCACAATCCCTGGAGAGCGTTCCGTCTCTGCCGCATCTAGAACAAAAAAGTCGTCTTTTGTTGTTGCAATGGGAGCGGCGGTGGCCGCGTTTCTTGCATCGCCAGCAGGTGTTTCTTGCATCGTAACGGTCAGTGAGTGTGGACAGGGAGTTTGTTATTTGATCATTCTGCTCCTCCAGCTCCTCGATTATTACTGTGCTTAAGCTATGTGCTAACAGTCGGCTCTGTTTGGCTTCTTCGCTTCGCAGCAGTTCGTACTCGTCGGTGAGCTCCATAAGCTGCTCTATCGTTTGGAACTCGCCCCGCTTCACAAAAAGTCGATACTCCACCCGTAGTCCGTCGTATATGCGTTCTAGATGATCTTCTTTGCACAAAGTCGGGTGGCGGCGAATCATCGTCTGGAGGGCGAGGATATAGTCCTTGGCCTTTTCTCTGCTCGTCTGTTTTCTTTGGCGGATAGCGTCCTCTAGCTGGCTAATGTGTCGCTTCGGCAAAAAGAATTTTCCGGCTTCGGAGCGGAAGTCAGCCCATGTGTGTAGTTGTTGTTTTCGCAGGCGGAACCATTGAAGGGCTTTGCCACGCAGTATCTCTGGAAGGGTTGGGAGGAGTTGATCTGGCTTAATCAGATAGCATTCTGCCAGTTCCTCAATCCTTTCCAGGAAGTCGTATAATGTGTCGCCTCCAGCGTAATGTACATCCCAGCGGCGGACTGTATTCATGACCTCCGTGTTACTTATGCCGCTCTGCTCGCGCTGGGGGGATATTGTTTTGATTGTGACGGCCGGCGTGGTGTTTTGCGTAGATGTGACTGGCCGGGCCTCTTCGGCGGCGATCTCCATCTCTACCTCTCTCAAAAGATTTTCTGTTGACTTACGCTTTCGTTGGTCTCGGACGTATGCGCTGAGTGTGCTGCGCAATTCGGCGACGGTATGTCCTTCGGTGTAGATTCGGTAGCGTTTGCATTCTTCGATTAGCCTCTCCTTCTTCAGCAGGTAAATCCAGCCTAGAGAGTCGACGTTGAGCGTGGTGGTGGTGGTTTCGCTTATCTTTGTGTCAATTGTTGGTAGTGTGTTCGGTGAACCCGTTCCTACAGTGTTGGTGCTCTCGATGAACACATATCACTGCCAGAGAGAGAGGGTTTTGAAAGAGTTATTGGGACTAAAGGAGTTAAGAATAAAGCTTCGGAAGGATTAACGACGTGTCGAAGCAACTCGTGACCAAAGCGCTACTTGATGACAGAAACTACGATAGACAGGTGCTCAGGGCATGGCCACCTTAATGAAATGGTATAACGAAGTCCAACTGATTCGGTACAGCTATCTTGCAACTCTGCAACTCCAGGTTGGTTGAGGTGATGGTGGTTCAAAAGCAGGACGCCCAGAGAATCTAGCTTTTGAAAAAAGCTCGTTCGATAAGCTGAAGAAAGAAAAATAGGATGTTGGATGAAAACGAAAGTTCGTCATATGCGCAGATCGGAACGTGCCATCTAACAGCTGGAAAGTTGGAGATACAAGCGATAGGGGTGTGTCCCTGTTTGGTTGTATACTTCACAACTATTTAATACTTGCAACCAGGGTTAGTATGCCTGCATATGATATACCAACGTATGACTAAAACCTTATAGAAATGGACTGGGCCAAACTCTTAAAAACTACACAGAAAACTTTAATAACCCTGTAGGGGAGTTGTTGGAAACCAATAATATCGTTCTCAAAACATTAATAAATGCCAAAAATATATTCTGTCCTCTAAGGACATACAAGAGCAAAGCAAAGTCGCAATGGTAGATTTGAGAGTTGAGATACATCGGCAGCAAATGGTATTTTTAAATTGGAATGTTGGGGAATGCGAAAAGTGCTGGGGCTTACAAAGGTACCTGTTGCTGGAGAAATAAAGTCATTTCTTAGGGCGTTAATTGACACACTTTCAATTTCGAGATGATGAACCCAAGGTACAAGCGTTCCAATCTCGGAGCGTTTAGTACAAAGGTTGGTGACCGGTTTTAAAATACCCCAGCGGGTTAGAATATACTCGCGATAGGTATACCTGTCGTAAGATATGACTAAAATACCAAATATATTCAAGGGGTTGTGTAGCGCAACCTTTTTAGGTTGCCAGCGCAATATATAGCTACTCCAAACCCAATTGTCAACCTCACGTATCCGTGGCGAATCCTATCTCATTAACAGCCGAGGCTCTGGCGACCCGGAACTCCTCATGGATGTAGGGGGTGGGAGGGCGGTATGGCCTAGAAGGTCGCATGTGGTCATAACAAGTCGCTCCCGAGATGTTCGGCCTTGGTACCGGAACGTACCGGATATGCATCCGGCAAAGGACCCTCAACATCGATAACGCTCCTCCCCAAGGCCTTCGGGGAGTTTCCAGGCGGAATATTCCCTTCCCAGATACACAACGCTCAAGATAATTTATAAACTTGCTTACGCCTTGATCATTTGCGGCACTGTTAGAGAACGGCTGAAGTCATGTCAAACCAGAGGTGTAAATTATTACCTTTGTGTATCTAAAAGACTACAGCTTAAAATATTTTCTGATCAAACCACCTGATGGAATAAAAAATGTGTATATCTGTTATTTTCAATAGAGCCAGCGTACACCTCAAGACAACTGTATAACTGACGCCAATTGGGAGCACCAAGGGAGGCCGAGTTTCTTCCACCTGCCTCTCTCAACTCAGTGAAGGGCCTCCCTTTCTCTGATTTCAAACTGCGGTGTAAACTGAAATATTTTGTTGGCCGAAGCCAGTGAAGCCTTTGGATTTTTATTTGCTGGCCTATCGTCATATCTACGCAAAGCTTATACAGCTTATCATTCTTCGATACTCATCGTCGGTATCACCGACAGGACTATAAATCTTCCGGAGAACTTTCGAGCACTCCAAGATCCATCTCATCTACTCTCGACACTGTCCAATATTCTGAGCCATACAACTTGACAGGTATGACGAGCTACTTTTATAGCGTGACTTTTGTTCATCGAGAGAGGACTTCCCTTTTCAATTGCATACTCAGTCCAAAGTAACACTTATTGCCAAGAGTTATTTCCCGTTTGATCTCGAAGCTCACATTGGTTTTGCTCTTAATGCTGGTTTCCAAATAGACGAAATCCGTCAGAGTCTTGAATTCATATCCGTCAACAGTGACTGACTGCCAAGGCAAATGCGCCGATTTTTTTCTTGGATGCCAGTAAGTAATTCGTCTTGCCCTCATTTACCGCAAGACGCACTTTTCTTGCTGTTTTATCTAATCTATAGAAGGCGGAACTCACATTAGCTGGTAGAGGAGAGCGCAACAGTAGACAGCCCAATCAGATTGGAGGAAAAATCGGAATACAAAGTGGCACAAATATTGTTCACGTCAAGAGTATACTTCAGGGTTATGATTTGCGTGACAGTGACTAACAGTGAACTGATTTCTGTTATCACATATATATATATAAAGTTATAGCCGTCAACTGTAGGAAGTTGAGCAAGTTAGAAGCTCCGTGTGCTGCTGTCGCCAAGCTAGGGCTCTGACTACTAGAGGCCGCACTGCTAACGCATTTCGAAGCAGCATTTAAATTGAGTCCGGAAAAAACTATCAAGATAATAGAGCTATTTTCGATGTGGTCGTCAAGCGAATTCCGGTAACACTATTTTGTTACTTCAACACTAGTTTATTGGAAATAAATCGCTGAGCTTAATTGTATTATGAATCTAACTTGTATGATCTATTAGCCATTCAATTCAATTTATTTGAAATTATTTATGAAGTTCTGCAATACTTGCGCTGATTAGTATTCATTAAAATAAGCAATATTCTCAAATTGCTGCAAGTGGGTGCACCACTTCATATGAACCTTGCAAATGTTAATAAATTTATTGTTGTGAAATATACATACTAGAGCGGGTCATATTGTAAGGATCGATTTTTAATCAAGAGTACAGCAAAAACATAATCTACAGATGATTTGAAGAAAAACTACTGAAGACACCATAGCTCTAAGCCCGATTTCGAGTCCACGCTCTTTGAAGAATAGACATTTTGCCATATGAATGTAGGGTTTGGCCAAAATCTTCATAGCTTCTGATAGAATTATAGGAAAAATATCACATTGGTCTTACTTTAAAGGTATTTTACGTATATTTCAGAATATGTATTAATATCTATAGTTGTTTTTGAATTCTAGTAGAGATATCAGGCTTAAATTACGAGAAATTAGCCTAAAATAAACTTTTAATTATCTATATATATAAAAAGAAGTGTACATTTCGATTGTCACTCCATAACTCGAGAACGGATAGAAAGATTGCCATTAAATTTTTAGGAAAGATACAGGAAGGAGAGATGATGGTTAGTTGATTTTGAAATCCCAATCTGTTTAGCTATTGCTGAGTCATGATAAATTCAAAATTTGAAAATTTGGCATATAAATTTGCCTATATTAGTATTTACGATCCTTTTTTCCGGGAAGTTAACCAGAGACGGACTGGGACTGAGATTAGAACTAGGACCGGGACTGAGACTCGGAGTGGGACTGGGACTGGAACAAAATACATACCACCCTCTGGGACAGGCAATAAGGGATGAAGAAGAATGAGAAGAAGGTGAGAGAAGAGAAAAGAGAGAAGTAGAAGGATACTGAGAAAGAAATAGAATGAGACGAATATGGAGATAGATGAAGCGAAAAAGAGGGAAGGAGGAGTGAACAAAAGGATCAGGAAAAAGTGAAGAGGGGTGGGGGAGGGCAGAGTTAGACGCAAAAAGCTTATTAAAAAATGCAGATAGGCCAAATTTAGGGCAGAACAACGTCTGCCAGGTCTGCTAGTTTTATTATAAGTTTTAACAAATTTCCTTTGGGAAATTTTTTTCCTTAGAGCTAAAATAAGTTCAGAACATTTCCAATAACTTTCATTCAGACGGTTTTTCTTTTTTGAAATTCGTTTTAGTAGAAACAAATTTTCACATATTTTCAAGTAATAAGCAAAAAACACAATATTTATAATTTCAATTTATTTAAAACATTATTTGTTTACTTAGAATTGACCATTTTAACATATTTTTCAAAATAAAAGTAATGTTATGTTATTATTTTATAAATATGTTTTGCTCTTCATTTTTCAACCTCCCCAGGGAATGAACCAATTGTGTTTTGCGAAAAGAAATAAAAACAAAATAATTAGTGATTGTACATAGAAATATGTATAATAATTATAAACTGTCTTTATTTCGTCGATATGGATTAATAAAATATCACAATAATGGAATTTAGGATCTTACTTTTTTGTTTGTATGAAGTACTCCACAATCGAACGCTGGATCAGTTGGTGATTCGTTGGCAGGCAAACTAAATCAGAGCCGACGGCAACTTCCAAATCGCCACCGAACCCCAAATTTTCTCCCTTAACCAGAGAAAATGCTGGATCAAGAGGACGATTGGAAGTTAGCCGTTGCTTGCTGACTAACGAAAAAATAGTTAAGTCGAGTGCGGCTACACGGTAGGAAATTGAGTAGGCCACTGACCTAAACATCAGTGACGAACAAGAACTAGAATTATCTACAGATGATAAATATTTATATATCAAATGTCCAAAGCAATTTCAAATGGTGCTGTTTCAGTTGATTTAGCTAATTAAAACCAGGACCAGTTGAACATTCTCGATGGCTAACCAAAGCAAGCCGGATATTATGTCTATAACAACCACTAATACACCATAGGAAAATTTGAAAATTCTAGCAGTTTATATTATTAGAATTTATGCTAACGGCGGTAGTAATGACGGCGGTAGTTAGGATCACGCCCGAAGAGAGAGTACTGAGGGGGGGAAGCCCCGTCTTACTCAGAGGAGATGATAACAAAATATTAGGGTTGCCCAATAGGCCGCGGGGGGAAGTACCATCGGCAGAACCGACCTTGTAACTTTACTCCCCCTCGACACAAAGGGAGTCCCTGGAATATGGGTAAGGCTGCCCAATAGGCCTGGGGGGAAGTACCATCGGCAGAACCGACCTTGTAACTTTACCCCCCGTCGACCCAAAGGGAGCCCCTACAATGTATTTATATTGGCTCGGGCAGTCTGCCAAGGTAGTGGGGAAATCCGCCCCGTCACTGGCGTTGGGACGGGTTTCCTTCCTACCCGAGAAGGCTGCTCGTGCATTACCTTTCCGATGAGTAATAAGGGGTGTAAATCCCGTCTTACTCACCAGAAATGTGGGTAAACCTGCGGGGTGTCCGATAAGCAGGGGGGCGTACCATCGGTGGAACCGACCTTGTAACGCACCCTCCTAACTCAAAGGGCACCCCTTGTCGACCGCCAGTGGCGGCCGACACGCACTTCACTTACCTACGGCGAAGTGTGCCTGGTGTATTCCGGCCAATTATTTTATTCATAGGTAACTATGAACACGTTGGGAATTATGCTCGCATTGTCGCGCACAGCGCGCCACGAATGAAATTTCCCAAGCATTGTGCGTTCACCATCGCTGGCTTGCTTTGTGCTTGCGCGATGGTTGTTGGGCCGGTATGTATGTATATATGTATGTCGGTACATACACTACTAGGGGTGGGTAGTAAATGGAAAATATGATGTTAGGGGTGGGCGCAAAATAGGAAATAGATATTGTGGCGTAGCATTTGCTACGTTACAGTAGCATTTATGGTGCTGCGTTACCTCCCAGTTGACATGTCCGAATTGTTCTTAGTCGGAGGAGAGAGGACCTCCCCCCCCTCCCCCACCAACTATCTTGTGGGTAGGCATTGGCGGAGCTTGATTTTCTGTACTATTTTATGTAGCTCTCTATTCTCTAATCTTTAGTAGTTAAGTCGTGCGTCATTGGCGCTAACTGTTGTCTAGGGAGATTAATTACTTCAATCAACCGTAATGAACAGACTTGTTTACTGATTTAATGAAGCAAAAGGTAAACAATGCTAACGTTTTTGTTTTCGATATAAAAAAATTTACTTACCTTTCTACACGCTTTCTTCACCAGCAGTGCATATTATTTGTATGAAACCAACAACAAATGGCGATATTGTTGGAGAAAAACTGGAACCGGCTTCATTTAATATATATTGGAGAAATTACGCAATATGATAAAACAACCAGAAATTGCATACAAGGGGATCTTCCAATAATGAAGGAATGAGTCACATTATTATAATTTTTTTTTATTAAAAACCTTCTATCCGTATAATGGTTTGTCTACACTTTTAAAGTGGCTCCACCGCCCTCCTTGCCTTTGTTGTTGTTGTTGTTGTAGCGATAAGGTTACTCCTCGAAGGCTTTGGGGAGTGTTATCGATATGATGGTCCTTTGCCGGATATAGATCCGGTACGCTCCGATAACACAGCAACATTAAGGTGCCAGCCCAACCATCTCAGGAACGATTTATATGGATACATTAAACCTTCAGTGCATCCCTCCCTCCCCACCCCAGTTTCATGAGGAGCGTGGGGTCGCCAGAGCCTCGAAGGTGAGGTTGACAATTGGGTTGGAGGAGCTATATATTGCGCTACACAACCCCTTGAATCCCTCCTTGTCTTTGTCATTCCCATTTTCTTCTGCTTTATCCTTCGGAGTCGTGTCCAGTGAGGACATCCATAGCTCATCTTATCGTTGTTATATCAGTGCCTCGCCCCTTGCAAAAGACTCGATCACTTACAAATTGTTATCAGTATCCTCAAAGGGAGACCGAGGAAACTTGGAGTTTCAGCAGGGTGGGACCAAAGAGTGGAATGGGTGTTAGAGCGGTTGGTCTCACATTGCAATTGAAAAGATGGTTGGTGTCATGTGGGGACACGTTACAAGCGAGATATACATACATTGTGTATGTCGGGGTTGATCCTGGTTAAGTAAGAGTTTAACC
This sequence comes from Eurosta solidaginis, assembly GCA_029619165.1. Taxonomy (NCBI): domain Eukaryota; kingdom Metazoa; phylum Arthropoda; class Insecta; order Diptera; family Tephritidae; genus Eurosta; species Eurosta solidaginis. The sequence goes on from JARSSU010034337.1 coordinate 22,611, forward strand.
TGTTACAGTATCCAGATCGAAGTTGAGCTAGAGTGACGCTCGTCTTCCTAGGGAAGTTGCTTTCCACAACTGCAAATTTATAATACGAGCCGGACCCTTGTGCATCTTGCGCAACCAATATAAAAGTGTCTTATCAAATGTCAACAGAAATCAGCTGTTATAGCAATCAAATAAAACTTACCAGCTTGCGCTGCCCCCTAGCATATGGTAGCAACTGCCGGTAATGCAGTGCAAATATTTACAATAGTGCCATAACACAAATAAATTTCTTTGTGTGCTCACAATCGTTTGTTTTTAACAAATTACTTTAATAAAATGTACCTAAGCAAAAGCACTACTATCAAAATTGCCCAAAGCTTTCTAATAGCCCGTATCTCCATCTTTACAACCAAAACTTTATTTATAGATTTGGATTCCAAATAAGGGCCAAAAAGGGACCCGTACATAAAAACAGCAATTAGAAATAATATATATAATTTATCTTTGAGTACGGGGCTCACCGGGCATATGGCCTTTTTCTTCGTTGGTAAGAATTCGTGAGTGCCGAATTTTTTCATAGAGCTTACGGAGATGACTCCCGATGTTCCTGGAAAGCGGGGCTTCTCCAATCGGATGTCTGTTGAGGAGGCCAGGCTTCTTCGTTCTCAACAAAACCTGCAGGCCTGCAGTTGCCTCCAGTGTGTTTCAGTAAGGGTTGGCGATCACTTCGGAGGCGCGTAGCATACAAGTACCTGGTCAATTGACTTATAAGTGGCAATGAGCATTTCTTTGTCTTTTTCCCAAGATCTGCCAGCGAGGGACTTGATGATGATTTTGTTAAGGATCTGAGCTTTAGGTACGATTGGCGCTGCGTGCTCGCCAAAATTTAGATCCTGATCGATACATCTCACCTAGCATTAATGGGTGTTGGACGGTGGGTAGCGTAGTGCCATTTACTTGGATGTCCAATATTGATGCCGTTTGCGACATCCACATCGTAAATACGGTCGACGAGGATTCGATCGGTAACAGTGCTTAATTTCGTGAGGTGAAAAAACTGGAATAGCGCTATATTGGTTAATTTTATAGAAACGCTCGTCAATGGCTGGGCCGTAATTTAATTAAGTTCCTTTATTTCGTTATTTTCCTTTAATATGGCCAGGTTTTTCCAGACTTCGAAATCACCTGCAATGGTCGATAGCAAGATCCACGCTCAGAAGAATTGTCTTTTCCATTTGAATCAAAATTTGTTTTAATGAAATAATTAATTTTACAGTTTCACACAGGGAAACATCAAACAAAACCGACTAGATTTTTGACATTTTAGGCAGAGAAGGAAGAGCAAAGAATTCGATTCATCACTTTCCCTGCTAATATTCAGGACTGTAGACATGACGCCTCAGTTTCCTAGGCTCCTCAGTTTTCTGTATTCAGGCGGGGCTAAGGAAGGTGGATCTACTTTGGTCATATGAAAAAATGGTATAATGGAGGTTAAATAGGAAGTATGCTCCATTCTTCCTCGCCAAGAGCATTCTTAATGGACAAAAATATCGCTTTTGGAAGTGAAGGAAGTTACGAAGCACGGGCGCTGAATCTTACATAATCTCCATCAGTTTGCATAGCTTTTTACATATCTACCAATTATGACATATGGAGTTACTTCACCAGGCCCCCGAAAGTCTGTTTGCAGCGAAGAAATCCAGCGTGTTAAGGGGCTTATAATGTTTCCGCCGTAAGCGACTCAAATTCAAAGGAGACGACTTAAATCCACAGAACCAAAGGTTCGAGGGCTCAATTCGGGAATTATATCAACTTTCATGCTTTAATGGGTGCGATTTGAAAAGAAGATAATAAAAAATTAAAATACACTTAAATTTATTTATAAAACTACAAAATATATAAATTTTCAATGGCGCTGGAAAGTTTACAATACAATTTTTATGCTCTCTTAAAATTGTTCCTCACGAATATGCTCACTTTGCGAAATATTGATCTGTGATACATTCGCAGAATTTTCATATCCCATAATTTGTTGTAATTCCTCTGAAGTTTTTCCTCGTGTCTCCGGTAATAGGAATAATGCGAAAGCGGCTACACAAGTACAACTCACACCGAATATAATGAAATAGCCGTGAAGTCCAATTAAGGTTAAGAAATATTCGTAGTACTAAAACATAGAAAACATAGAACAAATCTTAAGCGAAATTCGCTTAGAAAAATCGATTAATATATACCTGAACTAGGATAAATGTCATAAGCCACGACAGAGCCCATGAAAGACTTGTTAAACAGAAGCGTAGCTGTAACATAATTTAATTTGATTAATTATAGGTTTAGATTTCTTTTTAATTTATTTATTATTATTATTTTTTTTGTTTTTTGGAAAAACAATTAATTTATTATATATATATTTATATATATATATATATATATATATTTAATTATATATATATTATATATACATATATGTAAGGCGCAATAAACACCGAACCGATTTTAGGCCGAGCTTATCTTCCAATTTCCGTAGTGCTCCTTTAAATTTTTCCAGCAAATTGGCGGGACGGGATTTACTTACGTTGCTTTGGCCGGGGCGTGATCCCAGGATCGTCGGTGTGGTAGGCGGAGCCCGCTAGCATCACACCACGGCGGCCGCACAATTAATTATTTACGATTAAAAAAAATTTATGATTTTTTACGATTATTGAGGAACAATAAACTATCGAAAATAATCAAAAAACTTTTAAAGATTATTTTGAGTTGGTTTTGTATTCTTTTTTAATTTGTTCTATGGTTTTTTTACATTCTCTTTTAAAATTGAATTATCAATTTTTAATTGGAAATATTTTTATTATTTTTGATTAAGTATGGATTGATTACAATTGAAAAACAATTATTTATTTGAATTATTATTGAAAATATTCAAAAAAATATCTAAAAAATCTAAACTATAATCAAAAAATTGTTTAGATTACTGTATTTTCTTTTGATTATTTTGATTTAATGAAGCAATATTTTCTCAATTTTTTTGAATAATTGTGAAAGCACAAGATCTTTGGAATTTAAATTCATTGGAAAATAATCACTAAATCTGAATGCAATTCAACGTGGTAATTATTCAGTACATGGATTCTCTAGAAAATAATCACTTTAATTATAGTCATTACGATTAATAGTCAAATTAAAACGCTTAACAGATTATACAATTTTTTTTTGCATTTGAATTATATACTCTTCGTTGGTAATAATTTTTTTTTGAAATTTTTTGGAAAGAAATTATTGGTTAATAACGATTAAAAAAATCTTGATTAATACGATTATTGAAGAACATCCAAAAGAATTGAGAATATGCAACAAACATTTTTTAAGATTATTCCTTATTTTCTTTTATTCCTTTTTATTAGCTTTTTTTAATTGTTTTCGATTTATTTAAACAAAGTTCTTTTTTGTTATTTTAACAATATTGAAAATAAAAGATTTTTTGATTACATTTTTAATTCATTGGAAAATTATCATTAAAAACTGAAATCCAAATGTTAATCAACCTTTACATGGATTCTGCAGAGAATTATCAATTCAAATGGTAATCATCAATCATTATCTATTTTTAACAGGTTTAACAGATTTAAAGGTTTATGCAAACATGATAATTTTCAATTCGAATTATTATAATTGGTAAACACAATTTTTTGTAATTTTTGGGGAAAAAATATTGATTGATTACGATTAGAAAACAAAATCATTATTTTTTACAATTGATGAAAACAATCAAAAAATCAAGAGCAATCAGAAAACTTTTTTATGACTGCTGTTTTGTATTGTTTTTGTTTTTATTTTTATCGGCCTATTGATAAATCATTCAAGGTTCGAATCGAATGATTTTTTTTTGATTATTTTTGATTTTATCGAGAAAGGTGTCTTGATTTTTTATAATAGTGTTTTCGATTTTTTTCAAGCAAATCTTTTTTGTATACAATATTTTTTTGATTATTTTTTTTAATTTATTGCAAAATAATCATTAAAATCTGAATCAATGTGGTAATCAATAATAGAAAATCAGCTGTCATTCAGCGAGACCCAAAAGAATCCTTTCAATGAATCCTACTTTATTATAGTACCTAAGAGATGTGAATGGAAGCTGGATACTCATTTTCCGTATGTTAGGAATCTCCTTTACTGCTGGGAAATTGCCATTCTACAAGGAACGACATCATCCCCCTTAGTGAAAGCAAACTTGCATTGACCATTGGTGACATCCATCCCTTTTAGTGAATCCCAAATTGCATGAACCATAAACTCATTCGAGCGCTTCATGTCCCCGAAGACAGATGGAATAAATACCGCGCAACTTCAACGATCTTTTGGGATTCCTTACAACTGACTGGCTCCCATTTGCTCCATGTGTCTGAGGTTGAGCTCTTGAATATGATCAAAGTCTCCTTCATTCCAACGGCGAAGAAAAGCCCTTACGTCTCTTACAAATGCTTTAGATCAATCAGTCTCTACTCGTTGCTTTTATAAACGCTCGTAAGCTTGATTGATCTCTACGGTGTCGTGCAATAACATCAATTGAGTTATATGCACCTTTAAAACCATGGTTTCTAATTCCAATCTGACATTAATTCGCTTTTTCAAGGAGACTTGATGTTTATGCTATTATTATATTAGAATTATTATACTAAATATATTTCGTGTCACTAACTTTTCTTCACTTTCAAGAGAAAATTTATGTCAATTTATGTTAAAGCCATTGACATTATTGCACGACGCCGGTTTTTACGTATTTAGTGTTCTTGGAGAGTGGTGGGCGCATTTCTTTATATTAAACAACAATGTCCTGCCAGCGGCCATGGTAGTCTAATCGACTCTTAAAGAATTTATTGGCAAACTTCTAAATGGAAGAACAGTCACAGCGAAGAGGATCTACGGATCAGAAAAAGTTGAAAAGGGGGACGCGTCAGGAAGTTGTTCTTTCACCCCTGCTACGGTTGTGAATGACCTCCTCCTTTATTTTGGGGAAAGAGTCTGTAATTGGCCTATGCTGATAGTCTTACAATTATTCCCAGAGGAACATTTCTGCATAAACTTAGGGAATGTTTGAGGGCTATTTGGCATATCTGTCAACCATAGTAAAAAAAGGAGCTGATTCTGTTTACCATATCGAGAAGCTATCCATGTGGGTTAGGCGCTTTGAGATTATTCTTGGGGCTCTCTACAAGGGTGATACATTTTCAATGATATGTTAGCCAGTCTAAACTTAGGGCTTATCGAGGTCGTCTTTACATCCACCTTCCGGCTTCTACATCCTATCTAAATCGATTGACGGTCCTTATTACAGGATCTGAACGATACGCTATAGTTATCCCAGGTTTTAAAGTAAGCGCTACTTATGATTTTTTTTTATTTTAGAAGGAATAGTAACCAGATATTAAAAAATTGCCATTATCATTGCCAGTAAAATATTCAGACCTAAATAGTCTCAGCTAGAATTATAGCTTGAAAGAATTTAGATATTTGGTGAACTAAGCTTTTCATTAAATAAATTATAAATATGTAATGCAATTCTTCGAAATTCCCCCCTTTAGCTTGATAAGATATTGTTTCTTGAAATATAAGTAATAAATATCTCCCCCGATTTGTTATAAGTACCTGCGTCACCGAGCTTAGCTGGCACTTTATTTGACAGAAATCATTCGGTTATCTGTCAAATAAGTTGCGAGATAGCGTTTTACCGGATAGGGAAAACGGCTTTAACTTTGCTTTAGAAACTCCACAACTTCCCTTAATTTGGCCTATATCTCCAAGAAGGGTTTCGCCGAGCTTCTCATCCCATTTGGCGAAACCTTCTACTAACGTTCGAATTGCTAAACTGTTGAATAAATCACTCCAATATTTTGTATTGCAAAATGGTCTTTATTAGACCACTTTGAGAGTATTTCAAAATAATACTTATACTTCACAACTAATTGCGTGTTGAAATCAAACTTATTACTCAGCTTGCGCTGCTTTTATGCTCTCCGTTGCTTCGTCCGCATATTTATCCAAAGGTCTAGACGTTTCCCTAGAACTCTTATAGCTCATGCTTGGTTACCACCTATATACGTGTATATTTGTCGTTTAATGTGTGAGTAACTACTTCGGCTGATAACTACATGTGTGTGTGTGAGAGATATCTCTTCGTCGCCTTCTACATAAGTGTGCTAGCTTTAACGTGGACATGTATATAAGAGTGGTTGCTTCATGTTTTTGTTGTTGCGTGATTATTTACTAACAGCCTAGTGATATCAACATTCGCCACAATATATTATCATAGTATATTATTTCACACGAAATTCTTCTCCTGACTTCAAATAGGTGGCAACCTTGTAAAGCTATGCTGCTTGCATTAAAGTAGATAAGCATGTAGTATAAAGCTAGTTATTCATATACAGAATTTTACTCAAATGCGTTGAGGTTAGGTGGCTATTCTTGTGGAAACCCTAAACGTGTCTACTAAAATACGGCCGTTAGCAGCTGCAAGAGGTCGCTTCAAGCCGCATCTAACTTCGCAAATATAGCTCTTATACGGGTACCTGGTCACAGAAAAATCGAGGGCAACGAGAATGCAGGCAACTTCCACGGTCTGTGGCACTGCTGAAGGCCCCGGAGCCGGTTGAGATGCATCATGTATTTACATTAATCAAAGAAACATACAATTCAGATTCAACAAGTTAGCAGTATTCAATTGGTACTCCTCGGACACCTGCCAGATAACCATGCAAACGGGCTCAACACGATAGTAGGAGAACAGAGGACCAACTAAATAGGTCAAGAAAGAAATTTTTAGGATCGCTGCCACAATTACGGCACACTGGCCGCTTGGCCTGCATGGTGCCACAATGCGAATCCCTTTAACAGCGCTTTCAGCGCTAAGTAAGGTAGTTATTTACTGCCGGAACTTAAAGAAGTAGCTAAGTGCTCTGTAAAAGGTTCGAATGGTATCGACTAGGCATACTAAAATACCATCAACTCCAGGTGAAATGTGCATCAAAATGGCGCCACATGCGCTACTTGTGCTCGAATCTTTGGTATCCGGGCGGCACAGCGAGTAACGACGTTAAATGTATTTCTATTGATACCCATACGGGCATATCTTTTTATATTTAAAAAAATCAAATACGTGGCAAACTTTGCAAATAAGTCTTTAGTACAGCACCTAGATGAAATTTTTTATGGTCGTTGTCATCGGTGGCCATGCTTGCGTATTGGCCCGGTGTGGGTACAGGATTTGAAACCAGCCGTATAAAAACTACTTCCAAAGATGATCACAACAACGAAGTCTCGGATGACCAGACTGTTTTGCGAATGTCATTGTGAGGTTCTAAAATGAATGAGTCGTTAAATTCTATTCCAGTGGGGGAGCTTAATGTACCAGGGTGACTCTTGTTAATCTGGTCTAACTTCTATCTGCATATTATAAGCGATTAAACTTTTACCCATTAAGGCTCATAGCCAGTGTACATGCCGCATGTGGAGCACCGCGAGGCCACTTGAAGTAAAATCATATGACATCAACGAAACAGCTGTTTTAACCTCGCTGTAAGTCATTGACTTAACAGAGTTTTGATCTCACAGTAAAGTGCTGCTCGCATAGCGTGTTGGAGTGTAAGCTGTCTCTGGAGAGAATCGGGACAGGGAGAAGCATACATCTATATTGGGTCCCAGGGCATATGAGAATAGATGGGAATGAAAAAGCGGATGAACTAGTTAAAAAGGCACATCCCATGAAGCTTGCTTCGTAGACGTCCAATTAGACTGGGCGAGATTAAGCGAAGGCGAGAGGTGCACATGATCGACCAAGCGGGAAAGGCGTGGGGTACAAACTCGGGGCTGTAAAGTGTCGAAGATTATGTGTAGGTCTTACAGCCTTAGAATAACAAAGTTGCTTCTATCATTAAAAAATATAGGACTGTAGACTCATGACGGGTATTCTGACTGGACACTGCCTTCTGGCGTCACATGCCTTTAAATAAGGCTTGGTCAGTGATAGTAGATGTAGGAAGTGCGGGTTGGAGGAGGAAACGATCGAGCACGTTCTATGCTCGTGCCCTGCGCTTGCCAGGCTAAGACTCCAGCTATTAGGAGTGATGCAGCTGTCAGATCTAGAAGCAGCAAGTGGCATAGGTCCTAGGAAGCTTCTAGTATTTGCCAAGAGGACGAGTTATTTTATAACATAGGTCCTGGTTTTTGATAGGGTTTTCCAGTTTGGTCGTCAAAGCAAACTTCTGGTAACACTACGAACTCATTCAATCTATGTGAGTTCCTCATGGACCGACCAGTTCAACCTAACCTAACCTAAATTGCTGTTACTTCAATAGCAAACTATTTATCATCTATAGAGGAGTAGGGTAATTTAAGTTGGGATTTCTTCTACGGTTGGTGTCCTATTTTATTTGACTTTAATAGTCCCATATGATGTCTATATATCCCAACTGGAAGACGCTGTTCGACATCGACTCGGCTGGAGATGTATACTCTGGAAAAACCCGAATGGATTTCTACTTTGCAGGAAAAAAATAAAATAAATGTAAGGCGCGATAATCTCCGAAGAGATTTTGGGCCGAGCTTTCTTCCAATTTGCGTTGTGCTCCCTTTTTTATTTTACCTAAAGTTGGCGCCACGGGACCTACTTGTTTTATGCCGACTCCAAGGCAGATGAGTTTTCACTGAGAGCTTTTCCTGTCCTTTTAAACTTTAGTGGAGGTCTCCCTTAGAATGGCAATATTTTCGAAGCGTCATTTTTCTTAACACAACTCAGCCATCGAAGCCCTTTGGGTGTTTTATTCGTTGCACTGTGTTCACATCTGCGTAAAGCTCATACAGCTCGTTATTCAATATTAATTCCTTACTTACATAATTACTTTCACGGACAGGACCTGAAATTTTCAGGATAATTTTTCCTTAGAGTCTTCGAGTAATATAATACTTTTCTCACCCAACTCGATACTAACTATACTTGAGTTCATATTCTCGACCTCTAAGTTCATATAACTCAATGGAACTATGGCATAGAAAATATCGATATCGAAACCCAAAACAATACATTTTGTATAAGATTCATTTTCTTCGCCCCGGGATAATTCGAACTTTTGTCATTGCTAAAGCAAGTTTACTCTCTACTGACTCACGCCGATAATGATCTTTGCATAGAAGGAACTGACTGTGATGTACATTTGAAACCCCTCCTTCTTATGAAATAGATTAACGTGTACATCAAAAAACTTCATTATTAAAGTGGTCCCATGGGTCAACTACCTCTCTAATGAGCAGGTCGAAAGGCATGGACTCATCTGTTGCGCCAACAATTACCTCTTCCCGGGATATTGAATTTCAAAGGCAAAAGTTGCCGACTTCGCACCTGTCAAGGCTAGAATGATGCGCAGCTCTTCTCCTTTGCTGTCCAACCGCATCCCAAATTCTGCATTAGAAAACTTAACCATCAGGTCTGGTTGGGAAATACATTTAGCACGGCTGGAAAAATCTCTCCACACTACGCGCTGCGAAAAATTAACACCCGACGAAAATTAACATGATTTTTTGGACTAATTATTATATTAATATGTGCCATAATCTGGAATTTCTTCACTGTCTGAAGGATCGAATAAAAGGCATACGCTCGAAATTATGCACTTCCTCTCCGCCTGTAAATATACAGGCATTGACTTGCCTTTTAAATAAAAGCTTCTATGACAATTCACACACCCTTCTACGTGGACGGTTTCACCTTACGCTGTGCTGAGATGCACAAACCAGCGCTTTTCTCCCAGCATTTGCTCCATTTGAAAAATGATGACAAACAGTGGTAAAACGTTTATAGGAGCTACTAGAGCCACCGAAAAGGAATTTGTCGTTGCATCGTAAGATGTAATTCAGAAATGCAGTTTACGTCTCCCGGTACTTACCATATGGGTGGCTGTTGGGAGGCTGCAGTGAAAATTTTGTATTACAAAAAACTAAAGACACTGATGATGGCACAACGCCCTGACGGAAAATCAACAAAACAAAATAACTAATGAAACCCATCGACCCCACATTTGAAGAATTCACAGCTTATTTGGTAAAGATAGAAGTCGTACTTAACTTTCACTCCATTTTGTTCAATCCCAAGATGCAACCACTCTTCTCTGCGATAATTTTCTCAGATCTGAAAACTACTTAGGCAGGTCATGGAAATTCGTCATTTATCAACCATTGAAGCATACATTACCAGAGTAGCAGGCAGTGGAAAAAATATTAACAGAAATACAGTGGTACAGTAGTCATTCTCAATCATGATGGCACGGAGTGTATGTCACAGTTCAAATAAATTAGTTCAAATAATAAAGGCTCTAGGACAAAGGGCAGCTAAGTAACGCCGAACACGCTACTTGAACCATAGTTTTTCACCCGATCAGCACAGCGACCAACCAAAAATGACACGCTTATTCACACAATTACACCTACTTACCTGCGTATGTACCATTTCAGTAGGAATCAGCGAAATCAATGGGTACAAACCCATGTTGGCAAAAAAGATGTGTACCAATAATAAGCCAGAAGAGGCCCATTTCAGTTCTTCTCTCACCTCGATACAAATACATAAAGCCAAACCTAATGACGCACCAGCACAGATTAACGCAGCTGAGAATAATAATAACTGAAATCATATTCGAGTAAGTACACAAATTTACAAAAAAAACAAAACCCAATTGTACTCACCTTCCTCCTCAAAAGTGGTGCTAACCAAACTGTGATTGTGGTACCAACAAATTGTGTAACAGACAAAATCACCACACTTACATCTGTCGATAGATTTATGAACACATTATTTGAAAGTATCTGCTCAGACCAAGTAAAGATCACATAGACGCCACTCAATTGCACTCCGACAACTAATAGCACGGTATATAGAGTCATCCTTAACAAATAATTCAACTGTATATTCTTGTCAGCAATAGTATTTATTTCCATGTTACTCTTGAAACCGTTCAACTCGCGTAAAAATTCTGGCCGATTACGATCGCTCGTACGACGTACGCCACGAAACCAACGTAAAGATTTTTCCAAACCTGTGATATCACCTTGGCGCATATAGTAATATGGACTCTCTTGACTGAATGGAAACATCATGGTAAAGGCACATGAGATACACGCCGCCACCAATCCCACATATTCATATTGTAAATATTGGCCAAGAATAAACCCGATCATAATGCCCACAGTACGCCATTGCTCTATAGTAGCGATTAGACTTGAAATATTTTGCTCCTCCGAGATTTCTGCTATGAAAATTGGTAGAACAATAAATGTGGCGCCAGCCGCAAGACCACCGAATACACGCGATGAATAGATGTGTAGGATATCGTAGCCGAAATGTATGCAAAACCAGCTCGACTAATATGAAAGAGAAGGGAATAGATTGAGGGAGAAGATAAAAGATAGCAGATAAGTGTGTTACAGTAAGCGACTGATATTGTAGTCAATTAGAAAGAGAGTTATTCATCAACGCAGACGTATGAGGCGAAAAAGTAAGTAAGTTTCTTAAAGATCGTAAGCGTTAGTCTTGGGGAGAGATCAAAAACCCGAGTACACGCTAACAGCGAATACATTTCAGTGTTCCCAGAGTTTTTTAAGAAGAAAGGCTAGATGGACAAAAATAAAAAGTTAAAAAAAGCTAAACAAAAATATTTAAAACTAAGAAAAAAGGCTAAAATTTAAGGCAACTTCTCATGCGTTTTGTTAATTTTCTCACAAAAAAAATATAACAGAATAAAAAATTGTGTTTTAACTTTAAAGGGAGGCATGATAAATAAAATCCCACTATAGTCTATAAGTTTTCGTAATATTTTAGAGGAAACTGTGTTTTTTAAACGGGTTTATTAAACGGTTTTATTTAGCTTGACTTGACAGGCTGGTTGGTTGGCTGGCTGGCACGAATTTTGTAATTGAAATTTAAGTAACTTCCCGATAAGCTACAAGGTTAAAACTTGGAATATAGTTCAGAACCCGATCACAATGCAATAATAAGAAAAAAATCGCCGCTAGGTGGCGCAGGGGTCGAGATATTCACAAAAATCGTATTTGTGGTCCGATTTGGCTCATATTTGTAACACATAATACATACAAGAATAGAAAGCGACCTATGAAAAAAATCGCCGCTATGTGGCGCAAAGATCGAGATATTCAAAAAACTTGTATTTGTGGTCCGATTTGGCTCATATTTGGAACACATAATACATACATGAATAGAAAGCGACATATGAATAAAAATCGACGCTAGGTGGCGCAGGGATCGAGATGTTCACAAAAATCGTATTTGTGTTCCGATTTGGCTCATATTTGGAACACATAATACATACAAGAATAGAAAGCGACCTATGAAAAAAATCGTCGCTAGATGGCGCAAATATCGAGATATTCAAAAAAATCGTTTTTGTGGTCCGATTTGGTCCATATGTGGAACAAATAATACACACATGAATAGAAAGCGACCTATGATGTCCGATTTGGCTCATATTTGGAACAAATATTACATACAGTCCGTAGAAGTGACATCAAAATATTTTGGAGTTCGAGGAGGGACAAGCATACGTGGCGCCGAGTAGAGTAGAGTCTTTGGAAGAATTATGTGACCTGGTTTGTAACAAATTGTCAGGAAAGAGTCCTTGCAATAATGAGTCACTAAATGAACTAAATATTATGAGAAATAATAGGCAATTAAATCAAGACTAAAAACTTGAAAATAAAATAATTTTAAAAGAAATTTTAAGTTAAACGGTTTTATTGAAAACAATACTTAAATTAAGTAATAATAATACTAAAAGTTAGAAAATAATAAGGTAGGTCCTAGGTACTAGTTATCACACTCCTCATCAATCTAGAGCGTTGATCAGACAATTAAATAAAAGCGTTGGACGCGTCAAATTTCTATTGATAGTAATAAGTGAGACCAACTGAACCTTAATCAGGGTATGCTACTCCTCACATTTTTAGAAATTTCACGCGCCCAACGCTTTTATTTAATTGTCTGATCAACGCCCATTGATGAGGAGTGTGATGACTAGTACCTAGGACCTACCTAATTATTTTCTAGCTTTTAGTATTATTATTATTTCATGTAAGTATTGTTTTCAATAAAACCCTTTAACTTAAAAATTTTTTTAAATTATTTTATTCTCCCTTCCTTTTTATACTCAGTTGAGCAGAGCTCACAGAGTATATTAACTTTGATTGGATAACGGTTGGTTTTACAGGTATAAAGGAATCGAGATAGATATAGAATTCCATATATCAAAATCATCCGTATCGAAAAAAAATTTGATTGAGCCATGTCTCGTCGGTCCGTCCGTCTGTCCGTTAACACGATAACGTGAGTAAATTTTGAGGTATCTTAATGAAATTTGGTATGTAGGTTTCTGTGCTATTTAAAATGAACGATGTCGGACTATAAATACGCCCACTTTTTCGATATCGAAAATTTGAAAAAGTGCGATAATTCATTGCCAAAGACGGATAAAGAGATGAAACTTGGTAGGTGAGTTGAACTTATGACGCAGAATATAAAATTAGTAAAATTGTTGACAATGGGCGTGGCACCGCCGACTTTTAAAAGAAGGTAATTTAAAAGTTTTGCCAGCTGTAATTTGGCAGTCGTTGAAGATATCATGACGAAATTTGGCAGGAACTTTACCCTATTACTATATGTATGCTTAATAAAAAATAGCAAAATCGGAGAACGACCACGCCCACTTAAAAAAAAATTTAAGTCAAATTTTAACAAAAAATTTAATATCTTTACAGTATATAAGTAAATTATGTCAACATTCGAATCCAGTAGTAATATGGTGCAATAAAATACAAAAATAAAAGAAAAATTCAAAATGGGCGTGGCTCCGCCCTTTTTCATTTAATTTGTCTAGGATACTTTTACTGCCATAAGTCGAACAAAAATTTACCAATCCTTGTGAAATTTGGCAGGGGCATAGACTCTATGACGTTAACTGTTTTCTGTGAAAAAGGGCGTAATCGGTTGAAGCCACGTTCAGTTTTTATACACAGTCGACCGTCTGTCCTTCCGCGCGGCCGTTAACACGATAACTTGAGCAAAAATCGATATATCTTTACTAAACTCAGTTCACGTACTTATATGAACTCACTTTATCTTGGTATAAAAAATCCGACTATGTCCACGCCCACTTTTTCGATATCGAAAATTACGAAAAATGAAAAAATGCCATAATTATATACCAAATACCAAAAAAGGGATGAAACATGGTAATTCGATTGGTTTATTAACGCAAAATATAACTTTAGAAAAAACTTTGTAAAATGGGTGTGACACATATTAAGTAGAAGAAAATGAAAAAGTTCTGTAGGGCGAAATCAAAAGCCCTTGGAATCTTGGCAGGAATACTGTGCGTGGTTTACATATATAAACCTTTATGGCGATATCATGAAAAGGCGTCCAACTATAGAACTAAGGTCCACGCCCTCTTAAAATACTCATTAACACCTTTCATTTGATACCCATATCGTACAAACAAATTCTAGAGTCATCCCTGGTCCACCTTTATGGCGATATCCCTAAATGGCGTTCACCCATAGAACTATGGCCTACTTCCTCTTAAAATACTCTTTTATACCTTCCATTTGATACACATGTCATACAAACACATTCCAGGGTTACCCTAGGTTCATTTTCCTACCTCGTGATTTTCCCTTATTTTGTCTCCATAGCTTTCAGCTGAGTATGTAATGTTCGGTGACACCCGAACTTAGCCTTCCTTACTTGTTCGGTACGTGTTTTACACCGACTCCAAACCATATATTGGAAATGACATCTGGTAAATGAATATTTGAAAAAAATATCATGACACTTTGTACGCTGGCCGAACCACTGCCAATGAGTGATCGGTTAAATAAAGTTTTGAAATATGTTATTATGAATATGAATAGTGGAATTTTAAGTCATATGGTGTCTTATGATAAGTCAAAGCAATTTTATATTGTATACTAGTCCTTATAAAACCTCTTATATAAGCCATATACTCTATTTTTATACTCAGCTGAGCAAAGCTCACATAGTGTATTAATGTTCGCATACCGGCAATCCGTAACCGCATAAACTAATCGAGATAGATATAGACTTCTATATATCAAAATGATCTGGGGGAAAAAAGAAATTCATTTAGTCATGTCCGTCCGTCCGTAAACACGGTAACTTGAGTAAATTTTGAGGTATCTTGATGAAATTTGGTAT
Source organism: Eurosta solidaginis (assembly GCA_029619165.1). Classification (NCBI taxonomy): domain Eukaryota; kingdom Metazoa; phylum Arthropoda; class Insecta; order Diptera; family Tephritidae; genus Eurosta; species Eurosta solidaginis. The sequence goes on from JARSSU010034337.1 coordinate 37,864, forward strand.
GTAAGTTCCTCGGCACTCATCTCTGATCGTTATTTAAAATGAACGAAATCGGACTGTAACCACGCCCACTTTTTCGATATCGAAAATTTCGAAAAAGGAAAAAAAATGCCATAATTCTATGCCAAATACGAAAAAACGGATGAAACATGGTGATTGCATTGGTTTTTTGATGCAAAATATAACTTTGGAAAAAAACTTTGTAAAAGGGGTGTGACACTTACCATATTAAGTTCATGGTATTACATATATAAATAAATTAGCAGTACCTGATAGATGATGTTCTGGGTCACCCTGGTCCACATTTTGATCGATATCTCCAAAAGCCTTCACATATACAACTAAGGACCACTTCCTTTTATAACCCTCATCAATACCTTTAATTTGATACCCATATCATACAATCACATTCTAGAGTCACCCCTGGTCAACTTTATGGCGATATCTCGAAAAGGCGTCTACCTATAGAACTATGGTCCACTCCCCTCTAAAATACTCTTTATTACCTTTCATTTGATGCCCATGTCATACAAACACATTCCAGGGTTATTCTAGGTTCATTTTCCTACATGGTGATTTTCCCTTATTTTGTCTTCAAAGCTCTCAGCTGAGTATGTAATGTTCGGTTACACCCGAACTTAGCCTTCCTTACTTGTGTTTTTATACCTTTCATGAACATGAAATGGTATATTAACTTTAGTCCCATGTTTGTAACGTTGAGAAATATAGAAGATAGACTCACCATTAAGTATACCGAATTGATCAGGATGACGAACTGAGTTGATATAGCCACGTCCGTCCGTCTGTCTGTTTGACCGCAAACTAGTCCCTCAAATTTTGAGATATCTCAATGAAATTTGGCACAAGGAGGTAGTTTTGTATTATATTAGACATTTGTCGGATCCGGTAGGATCGGACCACTATAACATATATCTCCCATACAACCGATCGTTCAGATAAGACGATTTAGGTCATTCCTGCCGTAATTTAGAAAGTATAAACGTGAAACTCGGTGATATATATTCTAATGTATCATAGAAGATATCCTGAAAAAATCACTTTGATCGGAGCTATATATAGTTATATCACATACAACCGATCGTTCTGATAGGATGATTTTTGGCCATTTCTCCCTTAATTAAGAATGTATAAACGTGAAGATCGGTGATATATATTTTAATATATCATAAAAGATTTTTTGAAAAAATCACTTTGATCGGAGCTATAATTAATATATATCCCATACAACCGATCGTTCAGATAGAAATATTTTTGGCCATTTCTCCCTTAGTTTCCAATATAAAAACGTGAAACTTGGCGATATATATTCTAATATATTGTTACGAATATTAGCAAAACTAAGGAGTGCTGCCATTTCTAAACCGATGCTAAGCAGTGACGTGAATTCACATCCATAGATCAATCATTATGTATCTACATAAACGAAACAATAATTGCGTCTACAAATATGTACCATGTACGTATACGAGCAGCGGAGAATCAATGCACAAACACATGCATATATCTGAGATACTCCTAAAAGTATGCAATGAGAGAAGCTATAAATCGTGCAATTGTAGTTACAGCTGAGAAGTTTGAGAGCTGATGAACTAGTAGATTCTGGAAGCGCCTAGAAGATGCGAACGTTGAAATCGGAGAGTATAAAAGGCAACAAATGTAGAGGCGCTGGAATTCAGTTTGAGTTGAGCTATCAAGCAGTTATTGATTATGCACGCAATCTGGCGGGCAATAGTAGAGTTTCATTTGAACTATCAATCAGTTTGGTTGTGCAGCAAGCTAGTTGCAAAGTATAAGTGTTATTGTGAAGTGCTTTAATAAAGGCCATTTTTCCATTATTCAATATTGGAGTTATTTATTCAACAGTTTAGCGATACGAACTGGGCAAAAGGGCAAATAACAGGATTTGCAGTAAATTCGTCACAATATCATAGAAGATTTCCTGTAAAAATCATTTCGATCGGAGCTATATATAATATATATCCCATACAACCGATCGTTCAGATAAGGGGGTTTTTCACCATTTTTTTATATTTATCTTAAAATCGTTTAGGTATGTACATCTGTTCACTATATATTTCTTATCTTATACAGCGCATTATTTGGAGATTACGAATGGGATAAGATTATTGTTCAGCCCCATTCATGAAAGGTATGAAGTGTTCGGCACAGCCGAAGACAGTTCCGTCCTTACTTTTTTTTTGCTCTTGTTAAGCAGCTTTGGTAGAGTTTCTGCAAGAAAGCGGAGGATTTTTGACAATTCTCTGACCAGTCAACAAACAATATAGAAAAAACTTCTAGTTGTAGATCTAGGCTTAGACTTAAGACTCATTATAGGCGTAATAACTAAACACTGCCTTCTGGCGTCACATCCTTATAATACAGGCCTCGTCAGTAATAGCGGTTGTAGAAAGTGCGGGCTGCAACGGTTGAGCACGGTTGAAATGAATGCTCCATCTGCAGGGGCGGCAGAGTTGCCAGATCTTGGAGCAGCGGTTGAAATATGTCCAAGAAATCTTCTAGTATTTTCTAAGCGGACGAAGGTATTTTTTAATATAAGTCCTGGTTTCTAGTTGAAGTTTTTCCGTTTGGTAGTCAAACAAATTCTAGTAACACTGTTCATGCATTCAACCTATGTTTGGTCGCTTTTGATCGGTCAATTCAGTTCAACCAATGAGGCTCACGATCAAACCGCAAAGAAATAATCAGTATCAGAACCCTTCGGTCCTGTACTGCCGCAGGGGCTCATCAGTGATCTCTGGCCTCTCACTAAATACAAATGTAAGGTGAGATAACCTCTGATGATGTTTTAGGCCGAGCATCTCTTCCAATTTGCGTGGTGCTCTTTTTAATTTTTCCTACAAATTGGCGGGACGGGATCTGCTTGTTTTAAGCCGACTCCGAACGGCATCTGCAAGGCAGATGAGTTTTAATTATATATGTAATACTTCCTATATTGCTAAAAGAAAATTCTCGCAATGTGTTTAGAATTGGAAATCAAAACAAGACAGCCTATAAAATATTTGTGATTGTAGCAGCATAAGTGTGACAAGAAAAAATTTATATTTAGGTACATTCGATTACTGAATACAAAAACAAAAACGTTTAAACGGCAATATATCGGCACTCTGATATTTGGGAATGTACCTAGCCTTTTGTAGCAATATAGGAGTATCACACATATGGTTTTAACTGGCATGGGTTTTTCATGGCACAAATAAACTCGGAGTGCTTGGAAAACACTGCCGAGAGGCGACCACGCTTAGAAAAATCTCCTTGGACTGTATAGACTCTTGAGCACGGATCTCCAAAAATGTAAAGTGATTGCCAATCGGTATATGCAATGAGAGTACAAGTGTGGTATAGAATGCACACCCCTGATCTAGAGCTCGAGGTGAGCAGTAAGCTCAAGCTGACCAGTAGTTGTAGAGACTTCCAATCAGGAGGGCATCCTATTTTTAAGTTTCGTCAGATTGGATGTTATTCGACGCAGCTATAGTTAAACAATTATGAACCGAGAATGGTTTGAGGAAGATTTCAATCACGCTTTCTATATACATATTTTTGTATAAATATCATCTGTATGAATTTCCCTGATCACTTATTTATCGGACCTTTAACAGATGGGCTCGAGTCAACTAAGTAAACGCTGTGCAGCTACTACTTCAAAATGTTTAGATGTAAGTGTGAGGCGCTCAGCTGAGCTCATTATGTTCACTTACAGGTTTAGCTCCTTCTATTTCAACAATGAGAGTTCATGCGATGCGCCTCAACCTACTGGAAGACCCTGTTGCGGCTGGGTGTAGGATGATGTGGTGGAATCAATAATTTATTTCATATTTAACTGCCCACCATTTGCTCGGGCCAGACGAAATTGCCTAAGCCTTGGCTTCCTCTGATCGCTGAAGGATTTTATCCAGGCTCATCCGGAGTAATAGCGTTGCAACGCAGATATTCTGTAAGTAATCAAAGCTGGCGCTTCCGTGAGCTGCTCCTTCCTTAGGGCGGGCAGCTGTTCCTCAGTCTCAGCTATACTTCCTTGGACTCCCATCTGTGTAAATGAATTGCTCGCTACAAGTTTCTTAAGCCCAAACATGAGATTTTTTCTTCTAAAACAAAGACAACTGCTGCAGGCAGGGGGAAAAAATTGGTTCGTAGAAGTGTTATTGCGGTTAAAACAACACAAATTTTTCTTTCTTTTCAGTTGTCTCTAATAAGAGAAAAAGTAATTGAATAACAAATACATATTGTTACGAATTTTATCAAAATTAAGGTGTGCTGCTATCTCTAAGCCGATGCTAAGCAGTGACGTGAATTCACATCAATAATTCAATCATTATGTATCTACATAAACGAATCAATAATTGCTACACATATGTACGTATACGAGCAGCGGAGAGGCAATGCACAAACACATGCATATATCTGAGATACTCCTGAAAGTATGCAATAAGAGAAGCTATAAAATCGTGCAATTTTAGTTACAGCTGAGAAGTTTGAGAGCTGATGGACTAGTAGATTCTGGAAGCGCCTAGAAGATGCGAACTTTGAAATCAGAAAGTATAAAAGGCAACAAATGTAGAGGCGCTGAAATTCAGTTTGATTTGAGCTATCAAGCAGTTATTGATTAAGACGCTATCTAGCAAGCAAGAGCAGTATTATTTTGAAAGTCAGTTTCATTTATAAGTGTTATTGTGAAGTACTTTAATAAAGGCCATTTTCCATTATTCAATATTGGAGTTATTTATTCAACAGTTTAGTGATACGAACTTAGCAAAAGGGCAAATAAGGGGAATTGCAAGTAAATTCGTTACAATTGGTGTCAGAAGAGGAATTGTTGAATAAATTCCAGAGGACAACAAGGACATGGCAAAGTTCAGTAAATTGAAGATCCAGCAACTAAAGAAGGAGTTGGAGAGCCGTGGATTGAATACAAGCGGCGTTAAACTCGAACTTCAGGCACGGCTACGAGAGGCAATGGAAGCAGAAGGAATTGATGTGGACGAGTATGTCTTTTATCCTGATAAGGACGAGACAATAACAAAAATTGAAGAGAAAAATGAAACACCGCAGACAATGGCGAACACAGACCTGAACATGATATTGGCTGCAATATCGGCACAAATTTCCGAAATGTCATCACAAATATCTACCATGTCATCACAATTGGAAGAACAGAAGACACATATTGCAGAAATGTCGTCAGAAATAACATTAAAGATTGAAGCACAAGAAACGCGTATTTCAGAAATGTCGGCACAAATTTCAGCACAGATATCATCTCAGATCTCCACACAACTAGAAGAGCAGAAGTCCGTATATCATCTAAACTGGAAGCGCATATGGAAGAAAAACTAACCCAGTTTCATGAAGGCTTCAGTGGTCCACAGGATAAAATCGAGGCCGAAGTGGATGCTTTTCACACTTTGGGATTCAAGGGGTTGTGTAGCGCAATATATAGCTTCCCCAACCCAATTGTCAACCTCATCTTCGAGCGGCGAATCCCGTTTCACTAACAGACCAGGCTCTGGCGACCCAAAGCTCCTCATGGAACTTGGGGGTGGGGAGGGAGGGATGGCCTGAAGGTTTAATGTGGCCATATAAATCGTTCCCGAGATGGTCGGGCCAGCACCTTAATGGTGCTGTGTTACCGGAGCGTATCGGATCTGTATCCGACAAAGGACCATCACATCGATAACACTCCCCAAAGCCTTCGGGGAGTAACCTAATCGCTACAAAAACAACAACAACAGGTGGATGCTTTGAGAGGACGTATCGAGCAGTTACAACTAAATCGTCCAGCCGTTTCAGCGAGTAATCCACAAGTAAAAACACCATCCTTTGACGGTTTTGTTCCTTTCCAGGTCTTTAAGCTACAATTTGAGAAGACCGCAACAGTGAACAACTGGAATGCTGAAGATAAAGTTGCTGCACTCTTCGTAGCATTGAAAGGACCAGCTGCCGAAATCTTACAGACAATTCCAGAGTACGAACGGAACAGTTATGAAGCATTGATGGCTGCTGTAGAACGACGTTATGGAAGCGAGCATAGAAAACAGATATTCCAAACTGAGTTGCAAAACCGCTGCCAAAAAGCAAATGAGACATTGCAGGAGTTTGCTTCAGATATTGAAAGATTGGCTCATCTTGCAAATGCGGACGCACCCGTGGAATACACTAAAAGGGTAAAAATCCAGAGCTTCATAAATGGCATACGAGATGTGGAAACGAAGCGGGCTACATATGCGAATCCAAAACTAACATTTGCTGAAACGGTATCCCACGCACTGACTCAGGAAACAGCGTCGCTTCTCTGTAAGCCAGTTTTCAAAGCACGCCGTGTGGAAGTAGAAAGGCCAGAGTGGGTAGACGCAATATTGGAGGTGCTGAAAGGATCGCAAAAGCGGAGTGAAAAAGTTATCAGATGCGGGAAGTCCGGTCACATTGCACGTCATTGCGATCTTGGTCCTAATAGTTCCTACAATGTGGGTGGCCGTAAACGCACAGCTGGAGGAGATGAGCAAGAGCGAGTAAGAGTTATTGAATGCCCTGTGATATCTGTGTTGCAAATGGGTAGAAAATCGAGCAGTCTTACCGTCAGAGGGAATGTGAATGGTAAAGAACATGTACTGACTGTAGATACGGGCGCATCTCATTCCTTGATTCGATCTGATTTGGTATACAGGAGAGTAAAGGCATTACCTGGAGCGAGGTTGCGTACGGTCACTGGCGAGTATGACCAAGTCCGGGGAGAAGTGATCTGTGAAGTCTTAATTGGGAAGGTCATGGTTTTACACAAATTCGTTGTGGCGGAGATCGTTGATGAAGTCATATTGGGAGTGGACTTCTTGGTTGACCATGACATCAAGATCGATATGCAGAAAAGGTTGATGCGTTATAAGAACCAGGATATACCACTTAACTTCAGTTTGCAGAAAAGATTCAGTAGTAATCGAGTACAGGTGGACAAGACTCGACAAAACCCAAGGAAGTCAAAGGCAAAGGTTAATAGGTCGAATGGGCCAAATAAAGCAAAATCAAAAGTACCTGCGAGAGAAACACTGGCATTGACAAAACCTAAAAGACGCAGGAAAACGAAGCAACGAATTTCCGAAAAAAATGCGAGGGTAGTTTCAAGCCGGAGCGTACTACTGTTGTGAAACGTGGGAACGATACTGATTATGCGAAGCCAATCCGTCAAGCGCCAGCTCTACGAAGTAGTTTATTGGCCAAGCAACAGAGTGCGAGGGAACGATCCAGGATAATGGGTAGTAAAATGAAACACAGGTTCGACAAGGAAAATAATTCGGAAGGTTTCCGGGAGGGAGATTTGGAACTGCTATACAACCCACACCGGCGGAAAGGTGTTCCATCCAAATATCGGTGCAGTTGGGAAGGCCCGTACAGAGTTGTGAAGACGATCAGTGATGTCATCTACCGCATACAAGAAATTGGGAAATCATGAAATAGAAGAGTGGTACATGCTAGCAGCGTTTAGATCGAGATTTGTCTGATCGGGACGATCAGACTTAGGTGGAGGGCAGTGTTATATATTATGTATGAATATTATCAAAACTAAGGGGTGCTGCTATCTCTAAGCCGATGCTAAGCAGTGACGTAAATTCACATCAATAATTCAATCATTATGTATCTACATAAACGAAACAATAATTGCGTCTACACATATGTACGTATACGAGCAGCGCAGAGGCAATGCACAAACACATGCATATATCTGAGATACTCCTGAAAGTATGCAATAAGAGAAGCTATAAAATCGTGCAATTGTAATTACAGCTGAGAAGTTGCTGATGGAGCTAGTAGATTCTGGAAGCGCCTAGAAGATGCGAACGTTGAAATCAGAAAGTATAAAAGGCAACAAATGTAGAGGCGCTGGAATTCAGTTTGATTTGAGCTATCAAGCAGTTATTGATTAAGACACTATCTAGCGAGCAAGAGCCGTATTATTTTGAAAGTCAGTTTCATTTATAAGTGTTATTGTGAAGTAATTTAATAAAGGCCATTTTTCCATTATTCAATATTGGAGTTATTTATTCAACAGTTTAGTGATACGAACTTAGCAAAAGGACAAATAAGAGGATTTGCAGCAAATTCGTTACAATATTATTAACCGGTGCATGACGCAATAACACAGAAAGTGAGTCAGTTGTACTAGAACACAAATTTTACGGCCCTCATAAATTTAAACGTAGAGAGGGAACTTTTCTGAAACTCTTTTGCTACTTTTTACCACTTACACCAGACATTCCTCCGACAGAGGAATGGGGAAGAGGACTCATCTGGGGCAGGGACCGGTTAACTTGTTCACGGATGGGTCGAAGGTTGGTGGGGGGTTTTTTAAAGGACTTAATGTAAGCCGCAAGTTTAAATTGGCTGATCATTGCAGCGTCTTCTAAGCGGAAGTTGCTGCGATTAAGGATTCAGTGGATCAAATGATATCCATTGCTACGAAAGTTACATGCCAATCTAATAAAACCGCACTGCGTTTTTTTGGCGCACGCAAACAACCGGCGTTTTTTGCCATAACCCAAATAAGCATGCGTTGCGGCAATGTAAAGCATGTGTGCAGGCGTCAAATTTAAATGTCACGCAGAACAAAAATTGGAAATTGAGTTAGGTTCACGCAGCAAATTCAATTTGGGTTGCTCTCATACAAATTGTATGTGCATGAGACATTTTTGACAGAAAATGACTTGCGTGCGTTTATATTAGGTTGGCATGTTAGGCAATTTAACATCTACTCTGATAGCCAAGCGGCTATAAAGGCATTGAGGTCAACTACATTGCGATCGAGGGTTGTCTGGGAGTGCCTAACCTCGCTGCGATTGCATCGAATTTTTTTACAATTAAGAATATCTGGGTCCCGGGCCATAGTGATATCCCGGGTAACTGTCAAGCGGATCTCTTAGCCCGCATCGGTACAACTGGACCGGATGAAGATGGTTATGATTTCGGGCTTCCGCTTTCTACTTGTGGTTTGCTCCTGCATAGCAAACGTTGTGCGGACACCACCTCTTGCAGCGTAGCAAGATCTTTCTTGCCGAAAGTGGATGGCAGGAAGTCCGCCAAAATAATCGGTTTCACTGACGCTCACCTATCAATGGTCATTGGTGTGTTGACAGGGCACCGTCCCATGGGAATCCATGCGGTACGTCTCAATGTACAGTCCTGCTGTAGCTGTATGGAGGATAATGAGGTGGAATCATCATATCACTTTATGCTTGATTGCCCAGCTTTTGCATAAACTAGGCGAAAGTACTTCGGTCGTGACTCACTTGGATATCCGAAGGATTTATTCAAGGTTGAGATCGGTATCATTCGGAAGTTTATCGTTGCTACGCAACTATTCTCTAAATAGCTATAGCTACGTCACCGTTATTTTATTGTATTGTTACGAATATTAGCAAAACTAAGGGGTGCTGCTATCTCTAAGCCGATGCTAAGCAGTGACGCGAATTCACATCAATAATTCAATCATTATGTATCTATATAAACGAAACAATAATTGCGTCTACACATATGTACCATGTACGTATACGAGCAGCGGAGAGTCAATGCACAAACACATGCATA
>JARSSU010034338.1:0-13552 GCA_029619165.1 Eurosta solidaginis
ATACATAAAAGGGGAATTAAACTGTGTTGCGGATGCGTTGTCAAGGATACCTGAAGTTTTAACGTTAGAAACCATTGATGTAAATTTAAAAGAGTTATTTATTGAACAAGGTAAAGATGATGAAATAAAATCATTAGTAGAAAATCTAAATTGTAGACATAAATTAGAACTAATATCAGTTCCATTTTTAAATATTCAAATTTGGTGTGAGACATCACTTAATTTAACAAGGCCATATATACCTCAAGTGTTAAGAAAATTAGTGTTTGAGAAATTACATGGTATAGCCCACGTTGGTATTAAAGCAACACGCCGGTTAATCACTAATAGATACTTTTGGCCAGGAATGAATAAAGATGTAAACCAGTGGGCGAAAGAGTGCATTAATTGTCAAAAAATTAAAATTTATAGACATACAAAATCGCAAGTTTCGAAAATACCAATTCCAAAAGGGCGTTTTGAACATGTACATTTAGATATCGTTGGACCTCTTCCTCCATCACATGATTTTAGATTTATATTAACTTTAATAGATAGGAATTCTCGTTGGCCAGAAGCATATCCTCTTCAAAATATTTCCGCGAAAAATGTGGCAGAAACTTTCTTTCGTGAGTATATATCACGATTTGGAGTTCCGTTGACAATTACAACTGATCAGGGAGCGCAATTTACATCGCAGGTTTTTACAGAGCTCTCAAAACTATTAGGAAGCCATAAAATCATAACCACTGCTTATCATCCGCAGGCTAATGGAATAGTTGAACGCTTTCATAGGCAACTTAAAGCTTCAATTAATTCAAGTGGAAGTGCAGCTGAATGGTATGAGGAGTTACCTATAGTGTTGTTAGGTTTGCGATCATCCTATAAAGAAGACATTCAATCTACAGCTGCAGAAATGGTATATGGGGAAAATCTAAGACTTCCTTCACAAATGGTAGTTCGATCTGAAAATAACTTTGACTCATCTGATGTTCTGTTAAAATTAAAACAAAATTTAAAGAATTGTGCATCAAACATATCTCATCATAAAAATTCACTAGTTTATGTTCCAAAAGATTTATATGATTGCAAGTTTGTATTAGTTAGAGTTGATAGAAAGAGAACTGGATTACAAGAGCCATATGAAGGACCATTTGAGGTAATAGAGAAAACACCAAAGTGGTTCAAAATTAATTATTATAATAAATTCATGAATATTTCTATAGACAGAATTAAACCTGCATATTTGGATGCGAGTAAATATAATTGTTTGAATAAAACAAAAATATTTACATTTAATTTGTTAAATATGGAACAATTTGGAAGAGGGGAGTAGTGTAGGGATTTACTACACGTTTTATGAAATACTTGTTATTGTTAAAACTTTAATTTTTCTTTAAAAATCGAGATTCAAATTTTTATATTTCATGTTATATTGATGTGAAAATTTTCATATTACTTTTACTTTTGAATTTATCATTAAACGAATATTTAATTAAAAATGTATCGTGAATATTGAACGAATAAATTGAACAATACCAGATGAGTTGAATATCCATAATTACATATCCTGAATATCCAGATGAGTTGAATATCCATAATAACATATCCTGAATATCCATAATAACACACATTCATACATAAAACCACACACCCGGACTTGGCATGGCGTAGTCCAGGGTTATTTTTTATAAGCGCGGCCGAAGGCCGCCAACGCAGAAAGGTGTTCTGCGCAAAAATACTATGGATCGCACCCCCGGTTTCGGAAGACCCGCGGGTCTTTTTTCGGTTTTTCGTTAATATCTTTTGAACGGGTAAAAAAAGTTAACTTCCGCTTTCTGATTTCGGGCCCCTAAACTGTATATCTCATCATAAAAATTCACTATTCATGAACTGCCTCTGAGTTTGAACAGCGGCAATCTCTCGGAAGAACATCAAGATCTCCTACCCGATGAAGAAGCGTCGAGTGCAGCTTTAAATTTAAGAATCCAAATAGCTGAAAGCCTCATTTAAAAGAGATTCCGCGTGTTTTCGTGTTTTTAAAGCAGCAGTCAAACAGTTTGGAAGATTATGCCAAGAAAACTAAAATTATTCTACAAAAATTGGCGGACTTGACCAATTCATTGATGGTGCGTGTCTATGGTTATGATGATTTCTTTGAACAAGCGGTAAGTTAAGACTTGCCAAATCGGCAGAAATTCGACAACAGAAATAATAATAATAATTACAGGAATTTGTGATGAAGGATATACCACATTCAGTGAATGTACCAAGCTACACAAGCTCCCACTGGATGCTGCAATACTACATGGATACAAGTGGCACTGTATCGAGTTTTAACTATGATTCAGCAGCCAATTCGTTACAAAATTCAATTGGTGGTACAGGTATGCAACAAATTGCCAATGAACAATATATTATCTGTGTGTATGGGCGCTGGCACGTGCTCAATTAGGTGCTCACAAGTAAGATCCGGTGCGTATTCATTTACATTAACTGGTGATGTGGGCGTTATAGGTCCAATGCTTTTGGGTACAGTATCGGTACAGTTTCAATATTGTACAACAGAACAGTGGTATCGATATGTGTTTTGTTCAAACTGTTATAAGCTTAATTGAACGTGTTGCAGAGTCGTTCTGATTCATCCGTACTCAAACTAATTGATTATCGCTCAGCAAAAGTAACTGCAAAAGGCCCACAATGGTTGCAATTGCCTAAGGATTTTGTTTGCCGTTTCTATAAAATGTCTAATACGAATGTGCTTAAAAGCGATCCAATCTTCGGATCATGGACTTAAATCGCTTCAGCTATGAAGAAGATATATTTGAGCGCGCTGGGTTAGTTTTGTTTTTTTCTTAACTCCATATATAATGACTACATTCATAAAAAGTTTAAAGATTGGGGCGTCAAAGGCAATGTGGTGGCAGAACTCAAATATAATATTGATAGCTTGTATCAATTCATAAAATTCATTTCATAAAAACAAGAGCATTTATATCGACGTTGATGATAAAACTTGCAAGATTTAACGTTAAATCTTTTCAGAGGCCTAAATCTCGAATAAAGCCTAGGTGGAAATATGGTATAAGTATGTGAATGAATAGTTATGATTGATAATGAATTTCTACAAATTTCATTGTTTTATTGTTTTATTTGCATAAGCTATTAAATCCATATTTGTAGTACTACTTATATCTAAATCTTTATATCTATACTTTATATAAAATAAATATGTTGTGAGATCCATGTTTTATAGTACTTATTTACTATACAGTTGCGAGCACAAAAATACCAGTGTCAATTTGTATCAAATTTCAGCAAGTTTCGCTTCAGTTAAAATATTTTTGCAATTTTTTTATAAAAATATAAGTCAATATATAATTAGACGAATATAAGTTGGAGCTTAAAACTTTACTCAAAAATCGGGAAAATCCAGCGGTCTCATGAAAATTTTCAACTTTTTACCAAGAATTTTTAGAAATTTTCTGAGAATTCAGTTTTGTAGCTCATTTTTTTTAGTATTGGCAATTTTTTTTTCTAACGGACCATCGTATTTTTTTCCTTTTATAAAAAAAAATTCCCTTCCAAAATTTGTATGGAAAAAAAATTCGAAGGTCCGTTAGAAAAAAAATTGCCAAAAATGAGGAAGTCTTTTTATCGAAATAAGATTAGCACATTATTGTGCTAAAATAGAATTAGCTACAAAACCGAATTCTCAAAAAGTTCTAAAAATTCTTGGTAAAAAGAAGCAAATTTTCATGAGACCGCTGAATTTTACCGATTTTTGAGTAAAGTTTTAAGCTCCAACTTATATTCGTCTAATTATATATTGACCTATAATTTTATAAAAAAATTGCAAAAATATTTTAACTGAAGCGAAACTTGCTGAAATTTGATAAAAATTGGCACTGGAACCGAAACTTGCTAAAAGTGCCACTACTATTTTTGTGTTCACATTTGTATATCGAAATTGTTCGAGACTTTTATTCATTTACTATCACAGAAAAGAAATTAGTGAGAAAAATTTTTTATCTATCTTATTAAGGTACTCGTGCTTCCATAAAGCTTCGTTTTAACTTTTTAGGTACTTCTGGTTGAATACTTATGTCTGGAAAGGCCGAACCATTGTTTCTAGGTCCCGAATCAGTTCCTCGACGTACGAGTAACAGAAGCATAAAAAGAAGTAGCAACAAAAATAGTATCAACACTAAAAGCGGAAGAAAAACGAAAATTAGTCGAAGAAATCAATAGTGGATATTCCAAAGAAGTAAAAGTCAAAATTCCCAAATGAAGAGGGACAATAGTTTTAGTGAATCGCAAGGAGCAGTTCAAAATATAATCTGAAACAGGGTGTTCTTCAAACAATGCATAGTTAAGTGGTTCTTGATAAGTGCACTGAATTAGTAAAAATCCTCGCGATTCACTAAAACTATTGTCCCTCTTCATTTGGAAATTTCGACTTTTACTTCTTTGGAATATCCACTATTGATTTCTTCGACTAATTTTCGTTTTTCTTCTGCTTTTAGTGTTGATACTCTTTTTTGTTGCTGCTTATTATTAAGCTTCTGTTACTCGTCGTTCGAGGAACCGCTCCGGTACCTAGAAACAAAGTTTACAACAATTAAGTTTAGGACTCACGTACAAACTCTGTAGTCATATTTGCTACTTACTATAGCTTCTAATGCCTCAGACTGCCGAGAAAAAATAGCAACTAGCTGCTCTAACGACTTGGCAATGGAATTTGTAGCATCTGCTTGTAGCATAGCTGCTTCAGCTAAATTTTCCATTGCCTTGGCCTGTGCCTCACCCACGTCAAATAGTGCTTTGGTTGCATCGGCTTGAATTTTCGCCGAATAGGCAATGCGGTGTTGGAAGGTTTGAGTCTGAGTGGTTCTGCGCTGCGTTCTGCTCGGTGTCACTACAGCGGTCGTGCTGGTATTAACTTCCTCTGTGGAATTTGGCACAAGCAGATGGTGGCGTCAGGGACACTGGGCCTGCTATAGCACTCACTCCTGCGAATTCAACTAGCGCTGCAGCTGTGGAGGACGTTGCCCTCGATGGCCTTGACACACCAAGTGTCATTCCGCTTGGCGCTGCTCCTTTCGTCATCAGCAGCATTCTGTCTATAACCTCCACCACTTCGTTGAGTGGAGACGGCTGAAATCGTGCGCCACCTGTAGCACTCATATTTGCCGCGTTTTTCGCAGTTTTTTTTTGTGGGGCATTTGAGGTCGGCAAAAATCTATAAAATAACATAAAAATAATATTTGGATATACATATGTATGTACATATAATACCTTTCTCCATTCACTCGCTCTTCTTTGAGGTGGACCGTGGGCATTTACGTTTTTGCGCAATTCTGGCCCATTGCTTATCAAATAAAGTTTTATTTGCGCCATATACCGGTGCTCCTCTGGCCAGATCCACACTTTCTTCCAGCTCATGAACAAGCACGAGGAATTGGGCGCTTGTGGTCTTTCTTGAATCTTCTAATATAAAATACAATTTTTTTTTATACAATAATAACTAACTAATTAATA
The DNA here is from genome assembly GCA_029619165.1 of Eurosta solidaginis. Lineage (NCBI taxonomy): Eukaryota > Metazoa > Arthropoda > Insecta > Diptera > Tephritidae > Eurosta > Eurosta solidaginis. Next base: position 5,521 of record JARSSU010034338.1, read on the forward strand.
ATACTCACTTTTTTGTTTGTGTCGCTCATTTTAAACCAAAACGATAGGTGAATACCTGTTGTTTGTTTTTGACACTTTGTTTTCGTATTGGTAGCAACTTTTCGTGATACAGAATACCAATCGACGAGCACTTTCGTTACGTAACAGTCAGCTGTTATCGTTTTGTCTATCGTATTGCAATTCATAATACGAACACACGAACGGTGATCGTTTTGGAGACGATATCGCCAAACAGAATGAAGCTGTAAGTTGCGAATAGGGTGGAAGGCAGTGGACTAGGCAGTCGAATGTCATATAATGAAGGAATGGTGTTCGAAGTTTTTTCAAAGTTAAAAAAAAATGATAAAAGCTTTAATATAAATAAAAATATTTATTTAATAATAACAAAAAAGCCTAATATATTTTATATACATAAATTCGTAGGGATTATCTCACTTTAAAATTTGAGTAAAATAATCTAAATTTTTTTTTGAAACTGAGTCGAGAACTGTGCGTGTGAATGTGCGAATTTTCACCGATCAGCTGTTAGTTGCGCCACTTGGTAAAATTTACAATGGTCATCACGGTAGAAACTCGTTCATCACCGTTTTTGCCACCGCTATTGTCAAAGCGGTGAACATTTTGTCAAATATTTATACAATAAACATTATTTTTGAATTTTAATTTTTATGAACATGTTTTATTTTTGTATGTGCAGTTAAAAAAATAAGAGGAAAAACTAAAAAAAAAGAAAAATTTAAAATAAAATTTTTTGGATCGTCTGCCGTAAATGTTCGTAGTTTCCAACAAAGCGGTGCCGCTGAAAACGGTGAGTATACGGGCGTTCTTTAGCCTTTATGCGGCAGTTACCCACCGACGTGTGCCGTACGTAAGGACGTTTGTCGTACGAAGCACGTTTGACCGAACTCTCAAGCCCGTAGGAATCAATGTGTGCGTCTGTGTACATGTACAAAAGATATTTGTGTGTGTATTGTTTACAGATAAGCACTGTTGCCATTGACCATTTTGCATGTATGCTTATGGAAACATCAACTTTTTCCAATTTAATTTTTGATATTGTAAAAGGCCGGAATACTATTAAATAAGTATAAATAGATTAAATATTTATAATCAGCACTTTTACATAATTATTTCGAATTATTTTCACAATTTTTCAAACTTTAATTAGGCGTTTTTGCATAAAATGCAAACGGTCAAAAATTAGCGCACAAAAGTTTACTAGGCAACTCTGTCTAGTGAGAGAGCGATCAGCTGACACGTTCTTACGGAAAAAATCAAACTTGTTTTGATTTCTACGTTCCGGGCTACGTACGTACGGGCGTTGCACGTCGGTGAGTTTTCGTTTACATTGCACACTCATAAGATAGGTCGTGTCAGCTGACACGTTTTTTCTACGTACGTTCGTGAGTAACCACGGCTTTAGGCATTGTACAGGTTTACAAGTATGATATGTATGAGAGGGAAGCACTTTCTTTCCCTTTCTAACACACGGCAGTTTGACATTTCGGTCAGTGTCAAACTAGCGTGGAACATGAGTTTTGACACTGAACGAAGTGTCAAAATTACCGGTGTTGCTTCGTCGAAAGCGACACAGGGAAGCAAAAAAGGGATCGGAATATCAGATATGGGTTGCTGTGATGGTAAATTTTTTTGAACGAATTTAGTAGGAAATTTTAAGTGCACCCATATGGGTCCTTCAGAAAATTATAAAAAAGTCTTCAATTGGGGTATCTGAGGACGCGTAGTTATTCCATTATTAAGAATAGAAACACGAGAGTTAATTTTTTCTACCCGTTCAAAAGTTCTCCGCGAAAAACAGTTTGAAACCGAGGTCGACTGCAATAACCCGTCCAACGTTGTTAATTATAATTGTCCAAATCATATGGATTTTAAAGAGAGATGTAATTAAGTGCTCCTTTGAAAATAAATAAGGATATTTCTTTGTAATTTTGCAATAAAAATTTTACACAGTTTTCGTTAGCAGCTACTACACTTTTCTTGGACCTAAAGCCGGAGTCATTGGTGCCGTATGTCGTATCGCTGTATTCGTATCCCTAACGTAATCAGCTGTTTATCGTTACGACGGTAAACCAAAACCCAATTGGTTGGATACGATACGGCTACGACCTTAGCGGCACCAATAATCGATTGCATTGATTCTCATAAGATAGGTCGAATCAGCTGTTATAATGCTACCGATACGGTTACCGATAAAGCACCAATGTCTCCAGCTTAAGAAGTACAACAGTGCCAAATAACATCCACACAAAAAACTAACAAGAACAAGTACCCTACAAGACAGGTACCCGTTCCCTAATCGATTACTTAATCGTCACCAATAACTTGTTCACCAACTATCGTCTTAATGACTTTTACATTGCTGTCGTGAAAAAGGTAACGCATGCGCTCTCTCAAAATAGTGTACGTGTGACTCGCTTTCTCGCTCTTACCTATTGTGTTTTCGACATTCCTTCTCGCTCGATGTTATTTACATTTTTAAGTTACTTCATCAGTTATGTTTTCGTTATCGCTAACCAAAACATATGCAACAACAACAACACGGGTAACTGGTCTATCGGTTACCCGTATCGGTTACCCTTCTGTCAATTCGCTTTTTATATGAATGAAACGCGTCCTTTTTGTTCAAATAATATTTAATTCATAAATAATGCATGTTTAAAATGTTTTTTTACATTTAAAATCATTGTCCTATTATTCTAGTAACTTTACATATTTGCATTTTTATATTCATAAACTATATAAATACACTATTCATGCGGTGGTGGTGTTGCTCATTATCAGTTTCATCAGAGTCATATTAGTTTGGTAGGTATAGTAAGATCAGACGTAGCGGAATATAGCAGCATGTCAGGAGCATCACCACAATCCAAATAAGCACTGTAATTCATTTCGTCATTATAAATAACTTGTAGATGCCACATAGGTGTAACCATACTCTGAGGATATTTCCGTTCAGATCTTGTAGTGTACACGAGCAAACTTTTCATAAACATGCACACGTAAACTTGTATTTGTTCTAAATTCTTCACCACATTCGAAAAAAGATGTTCTTTTATCATTGTTTTCTCATGTTCCTGTGTTTGCGTAGGTACCATTGTGATGCAAGTTCTTGATTACAATATGGACAAACAGTTAATTCTAGACTTTTCGTTGTTACATCAATTGTTTCAGCGTGTTGTGCATGTATACTAAAATTCATACTTGAATGTGCTTTAGTCCCAATGGCATAATTTACATTTTAAATACTGACTATTGGGCATATGAGAAATCTCATGGTCCAATAATTTGTTGAAGCTTGGTGTAGCTGTATGAAAATCCACAATTTTTAAATTGTAAATGTTCTAGCTTCTCTAGACGATGCATAAAGTAGAATGGCGTTGGCTATCTTCACCTGGTATATATTGATATTCGGGCGAATAAACAAATGGACCACTTATAATTGCACACCTCAAGTGCATTCGCATACATATGTTGCATATGTGAAACATATAACGATGTACCAGTGGCTTTTTATGCAGCTGACGCTGGATGAAGCATTGGATTTTGTGTTGCAAAGTAGGCGACATATGTTGCTGTTGATGGATGCGCATATTGCGAATATGTTGGTGGTTCACTTGTCATTAATTGATTAGAAGTTTCAACTTGTTGCGATTCTTGTTGTTGCTGCTGGCTGCTGATGTGGTGTTAACGTCTGTTGTACAAAATTTATTGTTGGTGTTGTTATGGTGCTGGAAAGCCTTCCGATATTGAAAGTCGTTGATTAGTGTAATCTCCACGTAGTGAACTACTCCCACGGCCGCGTCCCCGGTAACTATTACATTTGAAGGCCCTTAAGTTACAGGCATAGTTGACATCGCTTACATAACCGGTTGACTCTAAAGTAAAAACCAAAACAAAATATTAGAATCAGTGTTAATGAATAACATGTTTAAAGTAAGCTCTTACAACAACGTGATTGGCGGCTACATCCTGGAGTGCAGGATAGTGGTTCACTAGTCATTAATTGATTAGAAGTTTCAACTTGTTGCGATTCTTGTTGTTGCTGCTGGCTGATGATGTGGTGTTAACGTTTGTTGTACAATTTATTCGGGTGATTGCACATATTGTTGGTGTGTTATGGTGCTGGAAAACCTTCCGATATTGAAAGTCCTTGATTAGTGTAATCCCCACGTAGTGAACTACTCCTGTGACCGCGTCCGCGGTAACTATTACATCTGAAGGCGCTTAAGTTACAGGCATAGCTGACATCGCTTATATAACAGGTTGACTCTAAAGTAAAAACCAAAACAAAATATTAGAATCAGTGTTTATGAATAACATATTTAAAATAAGCTCTTACAACAACGTGATCGGTGGCTACATCCCCGTGAAAGTAGTGTGGTGTTCCTCCTTGTATAAACGTAGATACTGGATGTGCTCAACCGTGCAGTTTTCTTCTAATTTGAGCAAATGTATGTTCTTACAGCCACAGCTGGAATATTTGGGATATTTCTATCCTCACATCGTCAAAATCAAATTACCTAGAATGAAAAAGAAACTCATATCAGTAAGAATAGATTAAAAGTTTTTAATATAAGCCGAAAAGTGTTCCATAAATAGGGCTCCACACATAGCTCTTTTCCAAAGGCACAAGAGAAATTTCAGATAACTAGAATCAGGACCTGGTAAAGTAACTTCAAAGGCGATTTAGTCGCCACTACTTCGTATGCGCATTTCTCTGCGCTCCCTTTCGGCATGCATCATCAATTTCGTCATTACTATAAAGGCCATCTTGCTCACAGCAATCCAACAATCTATTTGTCCGCAAATTCGTGGAACTAAATTCCTAATGGAAGGTTCCTCTCCAAAAACTCTGTTTACAGACAGTCTTTCGCCGTGAAAACGAGGGCAGTGAAATATTACATGTTCTGCGCTTTCCAATTCGGACGGACAGCTTGGACAGAAAGGATCCTCCTCTATCCCACGCTTATGTAGATATTCCTTGAAGCCACCGTGCCCGCTCAATATCTGTGTGAGATGGTAATTTAGTTTGCCGTGTTTTCGCTCGTACCATTCCGCTATATTCCGGACTAGCATGAAGGTCTAGCGCTCTTTTCTCGAATCTTCCCACCGTTCTCGCCACCTAACTATTGTTCGTGACCTTGCGCTTTTCTTAGCATCTTCAGATGGTCGGCTGAATCCAATGGCATACAGATCGGCCATTTCACCTGAAAGTAGATCTACTGGGATTTTCCTGGATAAAACATGGATCGCGTCGTCGGAACAGCACATGCTATTCGTATAGCAGTAATGCGGTAGGCTGCTAGTATATCTTTTTGGTGGACCATTTTAGATCTGTGCCATACTGGTGCTGCATATAATATTATAGAGCTGGTTACGTTGGATAATAGCTGACGGGTAGCTTCGCTTGGGCCGCCGATGTTGGGCATTATTCGCGTTAGGGTTCCACTAACTCTAGAAACTTTGTCCCACACCGCCCTGAAGTGCTCCCTAAAAGTTAGTTTTGAGTCAATGATTACTCCTAGATATTTCAAGGAGGGCTTTGAATTTATTTGATAATCTCCTATGGTTAGGACCAACTCATCCACAGTCCGCTTTGAGCTCATCAGAACCACTTCTGTCTTATTGCTAGCCATCTCCAGCCCCGTGTTCGTCAACCACTCCTTTATTCCTCCCACGGCGTCATTACATAATGCTTGGAGCAGATCAAGTTTCTTGGCCACTGCTACTACGACAATATCATCTGCATAGCCGACAATTTCCGTGCCTCCGGGAAGGTCGATTTCTAGCACCCCGCCATACATCGCATTCCAAAGAGTTGGACCTAGAACAGATCCCTGAGGGGCATTTACTAGCAGAAGGGAGGGAAAAGAGAGAACACTGGCGCAATATGCCAGGCCTGAGTCAATCTAAGTTACTGTTAGGGGGTTACAGCACAACTCGATATAGGGCATTAATAGGCCTCTCAAAAAGATTACCTAAGAACCCCAACGTCTATTCTTACAAGACACTGTAGACTGAACAGTCACATGCAAAAGCTGGGTATAGTATCGAACAACACATACAGATGTGATAGATCAGCAGACGGTGGACCATATCCTTCTAGATTACGGCGCAATTTCAAGACGTAGGGCTAAGTTTATGGGCTCACCATGGCCAGAGCATTCCCACATTTAATCCCTCAAGCAAAGAACACTGCTGGGGTTCATCAAGGAAGTCGGCCAGGATGAGGTGCTGTGAAGGAGATGTGCAAGTCACTGTGCAATCCTCAATAAATGATCTATCTATCTACGTTCCGGTAACAAGCACCATTGTGGTACTAGCCCCACCATCTCGGGAACTATTGATATGACTACATTAAACCTTCTAGGGATTGAATATTAATAATGCCGGCAATGCGAAAGTCTGCTAAAATGTACCATTCTCAATGGAATGCTCGATATATAATTTTCCACGTTTTAAAACAGTGATGAAAAGAGCAAAATTTACAATAATTTTAACTGGATGTGGGTAGTAAGGTGTTGATGTCCTCTCTTAACGCAATGTAATGACAACTGCGATGCAGGGAAAATGACAAAAATCTTGCAAATCTACTGATTATAATTAATTTTTCCTCCCCTTCTATGCAGTTCTATGCATACATACATATGTATTTTTCTCTCCAAACGCTAATTAAAAAAATTAATTGGTTTTCACATCAACTTCGAACTCTGTCGTATTTGCATTCTTCAGTTGATTATCAACAAAAGCATGACAAATTATCACTAAAAAATTCATACATTTTGCTTATATATTTAATATGGTAGCCAATTCACTTACCCTTTCTGGTGCGATGATTCCTGGACAATCGGGCCTGACTAGACGCGATTTTTTTGCCTTAAGAGAGCGTGCTTAACGCGAACCCTATCATGTTATGGCACACCTTTGGTGATGCAAAAAATCAAAGAAATTTCTGCTTCTAATGCTACTACGATAGCAGAAGCAGCTCCCGGTGCCGCAACATAAATAACAGTTGCATGCCGATCAGTTGCCTTTTTTGCTCCGGCTACCTATTCAGTTTTAATTCACATTACATTATCTACTATTGCAATTTTTAATCACTACAAATCAATATAAATTACCGAAGCAAATACTGGAAAACCAAGATGCGTAGTTCCACCCTTTTTTAGGGAAACACATCCAACCAGTTTGGTACCGTATTCCAAAGCATGTTGTTGTAAAGTACCTTGTTTTTGTAGATTTCCTCTGATTTTGGCATATTCTGAGCTGAATCGCAACCCGGCGGAGATGCTATCTATTAGAATAATATAACATTTTTTTTATTATTTTTTAAATGCACATACGTATGAATGAAAATCAGAAAGTAAATAATGTTGTTGTTGTAGCGATAAGGACACTCCCCGTTATCGACTTTGTTGGTCCTTTGCCGGATGCAGATCGGGTACGTTCCGGGAACCATTAAGGTACTAGCCCGACCATATCGGGAGCGATTTAGTTGACATAAAACCTTGTAGGCCATCCCGTCGATTCTATACAACTTAATATGGTAAAGATTTAAAAGACGGTGCACCACCCAATTTTTATCAAAAATTATCAAACGTGGAATCAAAAGGCGCGCCTCGAGCTCCGTTTTTATTATTATTTTATATTTTTAAATTAGGTGGTGTACCGTCTTGTAAAACGCTACCCTTAATATTATTTTGGGCGCAGGCCGCCAACGCAAAAAGATGGTCTCTGCAGCAATATCTTTAATTTCCGTCACATGTCACAACTCAAATTAACTTAATGTTATTTTGGGCGAAGGTCGCCAACGCAAAAAGGTGTTCTCTGCAACAACATTTTTAATTTCCGTCACATGTCACAACTAAAAGCACAAGATATTTTTCGTTGTAAACAATTTATATTTTTTTGCGTTTCAATGTTTTCCGGAATAATTAATGAACTGTCATTTCGATGACAGCATGAAACGTCGATGTGTTAGTGGAGAGCGAAAAAAGCTTTGAATGTGTTG